>JAGKTI010042197.1:0-10141 GCA_018397915.1 Birgus latro
TAGCGGTCGATGTCTGCATACTTAGGAGTAAACATCACCTTCCTCTCTACGTTTCGTCTGGTCTTCTATGCGAAATCAGCCGTGTACTGCTGTAGTTTGTCTCAGGACTTCTTGATCTCAAACAAGGTGGAGCGAGGGAGGTTGAACTCACGTAAGATGCGCCCTGTTGACCAGCCGGCATCCACCTTGTCCAATATCTGCCTCTTCTCCAGAGTCAGAACCACTCTTTTCCTCTTCTCAGGAGGCGGGGCCATCATCACACACATGATGAAGAAGGTGAAGAGCAGTATCAAGCACTGTAGGAGGTAGGGTATCACCACAAAAGCAATCACTTCGGCCTCCATTTTCGGAGTTGTTCACGAGGCAGGAGCTGAGTGGGTAATGGCGACTGATAGTGGTGCCACGAGTGTAAACAAATCCGATCGGCGCACGCGGGAAATTCAAACTGACGCGGTCCCAAAAAATCGTATTTTTTTCATTCTCGATTTTTTTGGCTTTTTGGGGGTTGGGCAGGCCACAATATCCGAATAGTGAGTATGTCCGATTGGACGTCTGAGTAATAGAGGGATTACTGTATTTACATTTGGGGGTATTTGGGGGGGGATATTGTATACAGGTTTGGGGGGATTATGTTTTTTTTTTCTTATTTCTCTGGTCTGGCAATGATCTGGAAACCTTCTACCCCCGTCTACCAGATGGCAGGCGAGAGCGTTATCACTGAGCCAGCGAGTGTGTGTGTGTGTGTGTGTGTGTGTGTGTGTGTGTGAACAAGGCAGTTCAGTTTTTATCCAGTCTTAACAAAACGATGGAAGAACTAAGAGACAGCGAAGGTGTTTAATTCCTGTTTTTGAAAACAATTGGTCAAAGATCAACGTCACAGTTCTTGGATATAATTTGACCTATGTTAGGCAGTAAGAAGAATGAAGTGTGTAAAAAGAGGGAAGGATAAGCAGGAAATTTGACCGGAAGTGATACGAAGATGCAAGGTGTAACTGTGTATGTAGAAAGGGTACAGTATACACACACACACACACACACACACACACACACACACACACACACCACGCTGGTGCACTGGATAGTTTCAGTCTGTTATAGTCTACAAAGTTCATATCAGTTCTACAATCTTTTGGCTGTTTCCTTAGTGGCCTGTGATATTTCGCAACAGTTCTTTTCCAGCAAATTTATTTGGCTTAGTTCTAACAGCCTCGCTATTCCCATATACTAACTGCGGAAACTATGTCTATATAACAAATATTTTTATAACATATAAAAAATATTCAGATATATCCTGGAAAAAAAAAAACTATGAGGGACCACGAAGTGTCCTCTGCCATTATTAATACGACTCCTTGGCAGTGGAAGGAATGACTGAAACTCCATCTTGCTTCCAAATGCATACAGTCTCAGTTCACGTTTTCATAACTGCAATGTCTAATTTAAATGGAAAATATTTGTAAAGCTATTAAGTAATACCCTAAAATATTTTCATATTCATATTTTTAAAGGGGAGGGGGAGGGAGCAGGAAATACAGTATCCCTGAAACCTGTCGCCTCACTATATCTCATACTTTTTGTCGAGTTTGCCTACCCCAGTTTTTTCCCTTTGCGCTGTCCAGTAATTCTTGGAGATAGTCTTACTATCTGTCACTTTCTGCCGCTTTTCCGTGAACTCTGGCCAATCCAATATCCATCTGGAAGTTTGAGCATCACGCATAGCATCTCGCAGTCGCCTGATTCCGTATGAGCAAACATTCCGATTATATATAAATTTGCCTGTTTCTGCCTTTGTCGTCACCCATACAGTTACCATTGACTTCATAATTAGAGTGAATAGTAAAGTAAAAAGTGAAGAAAACCACAACGATGTTCGATCATACCGTAATAACCTGCTATGGAGACTTGCTTATCCGGCAAATTGGCTATGATCTTTAATAAATACCAACCCCTTTGTTGGACAACGCTCGTTGCCGCCGAGAGCATTTTACTTGGAAACACGCTGGGGCATTGGGAAAATTAACACTAAGCTAATAAAGTAATGTAATAAAGAATCCAGCTGTTCCTTATCTGATAAAACAGCAGTCATCGACGTTAAACATACTGGACTAAAACCCATAATGTGTTGGTACGTGTCATCATCCATCACCATTATCTTCATCACTGCTTTCAGAATTATCAACAGTAATCCTCTTCCATCATCATTATTTTAAACATCATCACCATTATCAACAGTAAACATCGTCATCATGATCATCTTCATCATTACCATCTTCATCATCATCATCGCCGTTGTTGCCATTGTCATCGTTATCCATCGCCCATTATTCAGCAGTCGTCATTCAAAACTAGTTACCAGTCATCATCATCATCATCATCATTATCAGCAGCACCAGCAGCATCTTCGACCTCGATCATCATTCATCGTTAGTTGTATCATCATAACCTCCATCATCAATCAGCATTCATCACCATCATCGTCGTCATCGTCATTCACTGTTCATCACTATTCACTACTCCTCGTACAGTAAAACATGAGGACCGCCACGCAGCGATTGCAGCTGTTCTCTTACAAACCCACTTTTTTAAGGAAAATAATTTCAGTAGCCTGCTAAATACCTCATATGTAATTAATACTTAATTTTAGCACATCGCCCCGACACAAAATTAAGCGAAAAACAACAACAAAACCTTCCTGCTTTACTATGTTAAATAAAGCCGCCTGAACGCCAGCGACGGCATGTTTACCGAAGATCCCGTCAACAGGACACGTCGATGCATCAAACATACTCGAACGAACTGTCGAGAACACTATACAGAGAAATGGCTACAAAGGAATATATCAGTAAAATAATCATCAAAATTATGGTCATCATCGTCGTCGTCGTCTTCCTCACTCTTTTACTCCACCTAAGGATGGGGCAAGGCAAATACGCCAATGTCGTATTTCATTTTGTCGGCTTGAGAAAAGTGTGATCAAGGTTGTTTTGGTTTATATTCCTTCGTCACTTATCTTCTCCTTACAAATGCCGTTTTCCTATAAGCAGAGTGATAAAAACGTATGTACAGTACTATCTTCTGTGAAGGGATCGAGTGTAGTTACCACTGATGCATTCAGCTGATCGGGTTTCCTGCCACTTTCTATTGATGAGCATATTTCCCGCCTTGTGTGGCCTTGACACGATTTGCTGCTGACTGGACTAACACTGACTGACTGACTGGCTGACTGACACAACTCGGTGAATTCCGGCACTGATGAAAGCCTGTGTTTCTGTGGGTTGAGGAGTTTCCTGAAACCCTTCTACTTCCTGATATATTTAGCATAATACTCTATACTGTTCAGTTGTATTTCGTTTTTATCTTCTTTATATCAACAGCCTTTATGATGCAAATACAAGAAGAAGAAGACTTACATTAATGTCCATCATCTGTATAAGGACCATTATGCCTGACAAAATTTGCTAGACGCCTCAGTTCTTCTACAAAAATTATCACTATCCTTGACCAGTTGCCTGACAGGCCCAGAAATGTACAAGACAAACTTAGCTCATTACATACAGAAATACTGTACAGTATACTGGTTGGAAGAAAGTGCCAAAAAATCTGTACATCCATAAGAAAATGAACCATACAATTTAAAGATAAATATTAATTTCACTAGATGATGATCCTGAAGTTATTTTTTTCTCAAGAATATAAATCTGATTCAGCAGCCAGGTCGTCTTTGACCACAGCTGCGTCCTACTGTTAAAAATAATTTTGATAGCTTACAACACAGAGGTGTCCACTGAGATGAAGAATATTGTCTGGTGTTAACAAGAATATACCAGTATGTGACATCGTCCTGAAATGGTTACTCGTATTTGAAACTTTCTCTACCCTTTCCCTATGAGCGGTATCCCCCATGCTGCTTATGATTTCCTGGTGAAATAAGAATGAAATAAAAAGACGTAATCGTACTGAAACTGTGTAGTGCAACGCAATATCGGGAATATACCAGTAGGCCATTTTATTACTCTTTTTGGAAAATCAAATCATGAACATGGATTGGGTACCGACAAAGTGGGCGCAAGTTTTTTCTATATCATGTAACATCACCAAAGGGAGTAGTGTATCATCTGCCCTTAATCCTTTCATCCTTAGTGTGTCACTCGTTTATTATTCTTGCTGCAGTTAAACGACAATATATTCAGCTTTGAGGAGCACCCTGGTAATGGAGGAGTTAAAAAAGGCTATTCATAACCTTTGCAGTTTAGAAAGCTTCTCCTAAACTAAAGAAAATACTCGTAAACTGAAGTCAGCAAGAATAAAATAAAGATTACGTCCTCTCGTTCAAATGGGTTGAATGTATTGGACTACAACAGCCTAAACTTGGGCTCTAAAACCTAGAAGGAGGCATCTTTTAATTGGTTGCTACGCTACATCAATAGGAGTATAGCCTATTTCATGCCTATTGACTGCATGATGGTCAATAAGCAAGGCAGTATATTTTGCTAAGTCCCAGTCCTCGCCTAGAACACGCCCCACATCTTTTACAATCAAATCCCGAATTGTACCTTTGGTTGAACAGTGAGAATTCAATATGCCTCATCATACATTTTGTCGTGTCCACTACTACTGATGCCACTGGGAGCAGCATTACACTCACCCTAAAGTAAACTGTAGTGTATTAATCATGGTGTCGATATTATCAGACCAGTTATTATAATATAAGCTTTACTTCAAAGGAACAATCAATTGCCTTAGAGATCAGTGAAGCTTGCAATGTAGGTGCAACTACAATAGCCAGATTCACCACAGGAGCATACGTAACACAGTACATATTGTTTTAGTCCTATAGTATGAGTATGCTCTTAACAAAATACATACAATGGGTCTACTTACTTTTTTTTTTTATATTAAAGATACCGGAATTTTCATTTCTTTCTAACAAAAGTTTCACATATATCAAGATTTTAAGAGAAGTATTGATACCTACATTCAATTAAATTACGACTGTCAAATACAAATATATCCCTCTGAGGCTCTTTATTTTGATAGCGCAACACAATTGAACATTAAAATAATTAGACTGGGCCGTTATGATAGGCTTACTATGTGTGAAAAATCAGACTGCTTGAACATTTATGTGTGTGTGGGGGAGGGGGAGAGGGTGGCAAAGCTAGAAGTAAGGGGGCTGTGGGACATAGAACCTTTTAAATTAATCGACTGAAATTTTTATTAAAAGTTGCCATTGACCTATCATGTGTATCGAGTATGACAACCAAAGGTGTTGGCATTACTGAGAATATGGCAAACACAGTTGTGATGCAAGGTTGGGTGGGAGGTGGGGTTGGCGGGAATATATATGATCTGAAAATAAGTTAAATTTACTGTTAACATCAGCCTATATAATGTGTCAAGCATCGTGGCCAAACTTAATGAGATACAGTGTCCATAGACATCTGGGTACAATTGATTCAAGGTGACGGAAAACGGGTAACGGGGAGGAGAGGTAGAACCTTGACATTCAGTACAGAAGGGCTATATCATAGTCCTACTAAGTATATAAACTAGCAGAACCAGAGGTGGTCCAATCACTGAGATACAGTGTGCAAAGGGGATAACAGTGAGCATTGTGATGGGCGTGTTCAGACTTAAGAGTTGTGATGCATGGTGCTGGTAAGTCATGGCACAGGATAGTAGGGTATTTGTGGAGGGGAAGTTGACTTTCAGCCGTTTTCTTTTCTGACATGCCGTATATTTATCATACTCATCTAGTATACTTATACCACATGTCTTGTACTTTGATGTTTATTGCTTACTCTTTATTACACAGAAACAGGATCACCAACGGAACAGTGTAGATTAGGCACAACAAATTATAAGTGGCTCCGATAGCAGAAAAATGACGGACAGATAGGATGACCAAAGGCCAAACCCAGACAGAAATAAAGCTAAACACCAGACAAAAGTACAAGGCTCACACAGTATTTATGGTCACCCCCAAAAAATTGTGAACTGCGAATTTTAACAACCTATTTCACAACTGCACACTAACATAACATAAAGCCTACCGAACTGAGTCAGTGAGGAACCCATAACAACTGGAATTGCTGCTCATGCTCTCCTCCAACAGTTCTGGTGCGTTGAGAAGCAACATAGCTATTCAACAACGCAATATGTTTTGGCGATTATTCCCAGCCTCTCCTAGACATTAGATAGAGAGCCATGGGCCTGAGCGCCACATGTCACCATCTTGTCTAGGATGACACCCAGGACCTCCTAAGACCTCTCCACCACCAGGGATCCTCCGACAACAGTTAACATAGGATGCAAGGAATGAGCCCTTCTTGTATGATCAGCACCAGTTGTTTTAGTTTTCACCATACTGAGCTTGTATTCCAGATTTAACACCACTGCTTGAAGCATTTCAGACTTGTAGTCAGATTGCCAGCCACCATAAACCTATTCTCTGGGCTGTGCACAAGAGGTGTCAGGGTGGTACCAATAGCACAGCAGAAAATTGAGCTTACAACCACATATGACAGCTGAGCCTCATACAAGACAAACCGAATTGGATCTAAAACATCACCCTGAGGAACGAAAGACACATCCTGGTACCAAAAAACATAAACACCATCAATACACACCCTCTGCCAACCAGAAAGAGAATTTCCAGTCACAGAATGTGCACAACCGTTTACATCATGGATCTGGAGAAAGTATATGACAGGGTGGATAGACAAGGATTGTTATGTGGAGTAGATGGGAAATTGCTGAAAGCCGTGAAGAGTATGTATGAGGATGCAAAGGCTGCAGTGTGTGTGGATGGTGAACTGAGTGAATTTTTCCATTTGAAGGTTGGATTGAAACAAGGATGTGTGGATGTCTCCATGGTTGTTCAATCTGTATATGGATGGAGTTATAAAAGAGTTACAAGGTAGGGCAGTGGATGTTGGGACGGCCCTAGTGAGAGAGGGCAGTGTTTGGAAACTCCCTGTACTGTTGTTTGCAGATGATACTGTGTTTATAAGTGAAGACGTAAGGGAGTTGCAAGGCTTCGTAGCTGAGTTTGGGAAAGTGTGTAAGAAACGGAATCTAAAGGTGAATGTAGGGAAGAGTAAAGTGATGGTCTTCGAGAGAAGTGAAGTCAGTGAATGTATAGTGGGATTGGATGGGGAGGATACGGAGAATGTGAGTGCATTTAAGTACTTCGGTACTGTGATGAGTAAGGATGGAAGTTTGGAGGGTGAAGTGCTTGAAAGGGTGCAGCAGGGAAGAAAGGTTGCTGGTTCGTTGAAAGCAGTGATAAGAAACAGGGAAGTGAGCATGGAAGTGAAAAAGCTGCTACATAACAGTATTGTGGTACCAACTCTAACGAATGGAAGTGAAGCTTGGACCGTGTTTGAGAAGTCAAGAGTGAGAGCAGTGGAAATGAGTTATTTGAGAAGAGTATGTGGAGTCACATGGAGAGACAGACTAACAAATGAGGAAGTGAAGGAGCGTTGTGGTGTGGATATGGATGTGGTAGGAAGTTTTAGGAGAAACACATTAAGGTGGTTTGGACATGTGGAGAGGATGGAGAGTGAGAGACTGACGAGGAGAGTGTATGTGAGTGAGGTGGAGGTGGGAGAGGGAGGGGGAGGCCAAGGATGAGATGGAGGGATGGAGTGGAGAGGTATATGAGAGAGGGGGGTGTGAGCTGGGAGCAGGGCAGTGGAAAGGCGGGGGACAGAGCGACATGGAGACGATTTTTTTGTGGCCACCCCTTACGGGATTAAGGCGTCTGACAATAGACATATAGTTTACACTAACAGATATAACTTTATGCAGTACGATGGCATTCTATTGCTGATCTTATCAAAGGCAACAGAGAAATCAGTCTGCACTAATATACCTTCAGATCCACAAATTAAAGCTAACTGTAAGACATGGCTCATTGATAAAGAATCAAAACCAGGCCAATAAGTAAACTGGCAGTCCTGTAGCTAGGGGCTCTGCTCAGAGTACTAAACCTGTCAGCAGCTAACCCTTCATATACCTCTGATAAAGCCGGAACTAAATTGGGCGCCAATACACGGCCACAGACGAGGGTGCTCTCTTTGGAAAGATGACATATTAGCTACCCTCCAACACTAGAGAAAGGCCATATACCTTGGAAACACCTTAAATATACAAGCCAACCCAGGGACCAATACCAGAGTAAGTCTATGATACTACTTAGGGAAGAAACCCAAGGTATCAGCCCCATCTTGGTAATCGGAATCATTGTGCAGATGCCTCATCTCAGTGGCATAAAAATACCACACAGAGACGGTGTATTATGACTGGATGCAGGGAGACCCAATACATGGCGACTCTCCTTGTATTAAAAAAAGGCCAGTACCGGGATTTCTTAGCAGCAGAATCAGCAACAAGCTATTTCAAGAAAGGAGTAATCTGCGGTGGATTACCAGTCACACTGACAAGTATTGCACACATTAAAATATGTTCCATTACTTATTACAATGATCAGCTTCTCCTTGGGATGGACCTTCACCGCAGTTTCATACGCCATCTCTGCATAGGCTCGCACCATGTTGAATTCTTACAAAGTCTGGCGTGTAAGAGATCAAGTTCATCACCAGCAGGCTGTCTGTTTATCCTTCAGTGCAAGATGAAGAAAGTCAAAACTCGGTCTATCATCAGGTCTCAACTGAATGCACACCTAAAGCACAAACCTGCCCAAAATCCCTCCCGTTAGGTGGCTGAAGTGGGCAGCTTAATCAGGACACGCAAAACCGACTACCACTCAAGAGATGATAAACTAGTATTGATATGATCTCTACATCTCTAGACTTGGAGTATAGTCTTTCTTAGTAGCCTACCCACAGCACCAACAAGCTCGGGGACCCATCACCTCATGGACGGAATTGCCAATCGGACCACCTATCCAACCCGCTATGAATAGTGCATCCGAAAAATACAGACAACCAGTTCCCCAGGCTAAATAGCACCCAAACCGAACAAGAAGCCAATCCAAATGCATCACACCAAGCCCAGCCACTCCATACAGTAGGCACAGATATCTCTCAACAAAATCAGAGGTTCATCCCCGCGATCAATGCACTTGACTGTAGCCATGGCAATCAGCAGACATTCAATCAGCAGAGTCAATACAACCAGCCATCAGCCGTGGGTCAACGGTATCCCCCCTCCCCCCAACACACACATGTGTATGCAGGCACGTGCGCACATACACCCACATACTTACACATATGCATACACACCTTCTGAGAACTCCCACTCACTTTCAGGCAAAGACTTTCATGGCAAATGCATTCAAAAACTTTTTCACTCACAAAGAAGACCCTGAACATACGCGTACACTCTCGCATACGACACTGCTGATGCAAATGCATATTCGCACAAACAAAAACGTTTGATATCAAAATTGAACATTGCTTCTGTCGGCCACCAAGATCTTATCACAAATCGTTTACATCCATGTCATGCACAAACATGTGTAGCCGGTTCATTTGCAAACAGAATCGTACACACATCTCTCACACTGCTTTACAATTAAAATATTTTTCACTATAATTCGAAACATTTAAAACCCTAAACCTCACAACAGAAGGAAAGGCAAATAAATTAACACCGAAATGTGCAAGATGATGGGACAAGAATGGGGAAAGACCTCATAGAAGATCCGACACAAGATTGCAGAATAACCCAAAATCATCCCTTAGTCATGAGCAGAAAATTACATGAATAAAAAAGCAGTGTGAAAATCGCAATTTTCAGTGTTAAGGCAGAACAAAGAAAACATGATTACACCATACAGAACAAATTGTACAAACGAAAGTATGGGACACTAACGAGATGCTAGAAGTACTACAGCCACCAAGATAGCTTTGTCTCCAGGTCTTGGCTAATACCTCCTACATTTTGGACAAACCTACGTAATCAACCAGTTACAAATAAAGTGACTAGGTGACCTTATACACACTAAAAATAAAATCATCGCAAAATCTCTTCAACCTGCATTCCACCGTGGCCACAACAACAGCATTACAGACTTAAACGCACATTCATAATAGAAATTGTGTGCAAAGGTCAAATTAGGCACAAACAACTGCTTCTTTTAATAAAAATATTTTTCTTAACAACCTTAGTTAGG
>JAGKTI010042199.1:0-10141 GCA_018397915.1 Birgus latro
GGCACATCCTGTATTAAACTGCCTTCTTTTTATATACGTGCCCCAGCCATTTCCAACGAGACAGTCTCACATATTCATCAACTGGATCCACTCTTGTAATATTCCTTACTCTTTCATTTGTAACTCTATCTTGCCACTTTACCCCAGGAATCCTTCTCAGTATATTATTCTCAAATCCTAATACTTTCTGATCTGTTGCAATTGTACTGTTCCATGAATTTTGCCCATAAATTAAAATTGGTCTAACCATGGACTTGTAAATTTTTATTTTAGTATGTACCAAAAGCATATTATTATTATTCCAAACAGATTTCAACATTCCAACAGCTTGCCAAGCCTGTCTGATCTTCTCCTCAATTTCATTATTTAACGATCCATTAGATGATACAATCGTTACCAGATATTCAACATTTTCTATTCTTCACCACATTATTCCCAATTACACAATCGATTTGGTTCTTGTATGTGAAGTTCATATTAATAATTTCAGTCTTTCCACAATTTATTACTAATCCCACTTTTTCTCCTTCCTCCACCAGACAAACAAACACCCTCTGCATCTCGTAAATACTTCCACAAATCAGTACAATATCATCAGCATAGTCCAAATCCATCAGCCTCTTATTTTCTTTCCAGTTAATTCCTGCACCTGTTCTCCTTACACCCTTTCTCATAACATAATCCATAACCAAAACAAACAGCAAAGGCAAAAGAATTCCTCCTTGAATCACTCCTGACGTAACTTCAAATGAATCGCTCAAAGAACCACCCACCATTAACGTACAAAAAGTACCTTCATGCAGGCTTCTATTAGTATTTACAAACTTTTCCGGTATACCATAAAATCTCACAATTTTCAACACAGCTCCAAGTGAAACACTATCAAATGCCTTTTCAAACTCCACAAAATGCATACTAAGTGGCATTTTCATCTCATTAGCTTGTTGCATTAGATGCCTCATGTAGTGCCGTAATTTTAAGGATAATATAAATATCCATAAGTTAGTATAAGTATAATATAAGTTAATATAAGAGTAGAATAAGTTAGTATAAGTGTAATGTAAGTGTAGCCTTGAAACCCCTGATTATAATTCATCTGCAATAGGTAGGGAGTGATAATCAAATTCCATATTCAGGCTTGTTCCCTGTTGATATTTGTGGCAAAGGTGATTTTCTAGTAATAAAGGAACTGTATAGTGCGATTATGTGAGTTGAAAGGCAATATGCCGCTGCTTTCCCACGGTGTAGAAAGAGGAGAAAGTTTTAGCACGAGATCAATAATCGCGAAAATTTGTCTTCATACTTTAAATTCAAAATTTGTAAGTCAGGCTTGGTATTATCATCTTTTTGTACTACATAATAATGAATAAGCTTAGTTAAATTTTACTTACCGATAATGGAAATTTGCAAATCACAAAATCTGCGTTACACTCGTGACTGGATACGTATCTCCACATAGTTATAATTAGTTGAAACACTTGTTGGTTTAGGCTTCGGTATAATTGTCAATCCCATACGCTTACCACAAAATTTTAAACATCGTCAGTCAACCCATCTGTGTACATCGAGAGTGAACCTTTTTTTTTTTTCCTATGCCATGTTATTAGGTGTGATCAGTATTGCAGCAGAGGAATTAGTCGAAGTCAGTTCCAATGTTAGGACGTCCGCGAGGAAGGGGCAGCCCTGCGGGATAGCATCACTTTGCTCTCTGATGTCCTGTCGTCCGCAGGTGAGTAGTTCATGCGCTCTAAATCCCCCCCCCTTTTTTGTTCCTATAATGTTAATCCTCTCTATATATACAGTATATATTAATAGGTTGGCTGATAATGTTTCCTCTAACTTCCTTTCATAATGACTTTGCTCTCCGACGCCCTGTCGTCCGCAGATTGCCGTTGTTCCATTGTAGCCGCCTCCCCCAACAAAAGAAGTAACGAAACGGTTCTTCTCATTTGTGACCGTTTACACTAGAACTTCTCCCCCCCCTCCCCTTTCAGATTCACTAATCTCGATAGCGAATTATTGGTCCACAGTAATACTGTAATCTTATATATACATCTATCTATCTATCTATTGCCAGACGCCTCAATCCCGCACGGGGTGGCCACAAACAAATCGCCTCCATGTCACTCTGACCCCTGCCATTTCACTACCATGCTCCCAACTCACACCCCCCTCTCTCATATACCTCTCCACTCCATCCCTCCATCTCATCCTCGGCCTCCCCCTCCCTCTCGCACCCTCCACCTAACTCACATACACTTTCCTCGTCAGTCTTTCACTCTCCATCCTCTCCACATGCCCAAACCACCTTAACGAGCTTCTCCTAACGCTTCCCATCACGTCTTCAACCACACGACAACGCTCCTTCACTTCCCCATTTGTTAGTCTGTCTCTCCATGTGACTCCACATGCTCCTCTCAAATAACACATTTCCACTGCTCTCACTCTTGACTTCTGTCCTTCCAACAGGGTCCAAGCTTCACTTCCATATGTCAGAGTTGGTATCACAATACTGTCATGTAACAACTTTTTCACTTCCATGCTCACCTCCCTGTTTCTTATCACTGCTTTCAATGAACCAGCAACATTCCTTCCCTGCTGCACCCTTTCGAGCACTTCACCCTCCAGACTTCCATCCTTACTCATCACACTTCCCAAGTACTTAAATTCACTCACATTCTCCATATCCTTCCAATCCAGTCTCACTGTACATTCACTGGCTTCACTTCTCTCGAAGACCATCACTTTACTCTTCCCTACATTCACCTTTAGATTCCGTTTCTTACACAATCTCCCAAACTCATCTACCAAGCCTTGCAGCTCCCCTTCGTCTTCGCTCAACAACACAGTATCATCTGCAAACAACAGTACAGGGAGTTTCCAAACACTGCCCTCTCTCACTAGGGTCGCTCCAATATCCACTGCCCGACCTTGTATCTCTTTTATAACCCCATCCATATACAGATTGAAGAACCATGGAGACATGACACATCCTTGTTTCAATCCAACCTTCAAATGGAAGGATTCACTCAGTTTGCCAACCACACGCACTGCAGCCTTAGCACCTTCAAACATACTCTTCACTGCCTTCAACAACTTCCCATCCACTCCATATATTCTTAATACCTTCCACAAACCTTGTCTATCCACCCTGTCATATGCTTTCTCCAAATCCACGAAGGCTGCATACAACTTCTTTCCCTTCCCTAGAAACTTTTCCACTAACGATCAAAGAATGAATATCTGGTCTACACAACCTCTTCCCTTCCTAAAACCTCCTTGTTCTTCTCCAACTAATTCCTCAGTAATTTCCCTAACTCTGTCAATAAGCATCCTACCATATACTTTCCCTATTACACTGAGAAGGCAAATGCCCATATGATTACCACACACTGCTTTTCCCCTTTTCCTTTGTACAGAGGAATAATTATACCTGACTTCCAATCCTCTGGGACTCTACCCTCCTTCCAAGCCAATCTCCACACCTTCCACATCCATTCTATTACTATCCCTCCCCCATGCTTCAGCATTTCACCACACACTCCATCAATTCCTGGGGCTTTCCCCATTTTAACTTTCTTCAATGCTTCCACCACTTCCATCCTGGTGATTTCTTCCTCTCTTCTCACAACCCTCCTTCTCCCTGCCATTCTCCAGATTGACGAAGAGAGTGTATGTGAGTGAGGCGGAGGGGGCGAGAGGGAGGGGGAGGCCGAGGATGAGATGGAGGGATGGAGTGGAGAGGTATATGAGAGAGGGGGGTGTGAGTTGGGAGCATGGTAGTGAAATGGCAGGGGACAGAGTGACATGGAGGCGATTTGTTTGTGGCCACCCCGTTCGGGACTGAGGCGTCTGGCAATAGATAGATAGATAGACTTTCATTCTCTATGTTCAACAGTTCATTAAAGTGTTCTCTCCATCTGTTTACTTTTTCTCCCTTCTCCACTGGTAATCTACCATTTTTATCTTTCACACCCCCACTGACTTCGTTGGCACCCTGTCTAGCTCTCTTTACCTCCTTCCAGAACATTTTCTTACATTCCCTCCACTTTACACTCAAATTTCTTCCAAATTCCTCATCCACTCTCTTCTTATATATACATATTTGGGAATATTGTAAATGAGTAGTAAGCCTGTTTGATATTTTTTTTTAGTCCAAGAAGTTATTGAAAATTGCCTTCCGGATTTAGAGTGTAGATTCGTTTACACAGTTCCTCTATTATCATTGTATGAGTTGCTTGAGAACTTCGAAGTGAAAAGTGTGGGAAAGAACTCGGTCCCAAGGATATAGTCTGTTATGTAATTTTTTCCAAGATCATTACCCAAGGAGCCCATACGAGGCCATTGGATTGTTGGTTCCATGTTAAGCTGTCATTGCGAATTTATTAATTTGATATATGAGATTGTTGGATACACTGGAGATAGTGTTAATTTGAAAATAGTAGATTAAGAGGTGAAATTTATATATTTATATTTGCATGTGAATATAAAATTGTGCTTAAATCCAACTGCGAGGAACTCTGTTCATATTAGTGTGTTAGTATCATTCTGTGAATTTCTTTCAGCGGAGGTGAAAGTATTCTTGCATACATTGATCTTCTTTTGGTGTATCTGACCTGCCCTGGGATAATATCAGTGCGAAAAAATCATGATCTTATAGTTTCTAGTGATTCATATCCTGTAAGTAATCTATGATTAATTTGATCAATATCTAGTTTCTTATATTTGTATGTTTAGACTTAGTAAATATTAGGTTAAGTTTTTATTGTGTTTGAGACTTATTATCCCCTGGGGAGTTTTATCGTGAGACTGAGTGGCCCACAAGGTGTGTTGCTATCTTAAGACTCACACACTCTAAACAATTCATGCTACCCTAGTCACTTATTCGCAAGGCCCCAGTGCTCTTCATCTTACTTTAGTGGAGCTAATAATTCTTTCCCGGCATTCACTGGGTGGTGGCAGCCTACTCTTGTATCTCTGATTCATAGTGATGGTATCTCTTAATTTTCGTTAACTTCGGCGGTTCAAAATTATATCACCACACTGGTGGCAAAGTGGTGGGATCTTCTTATTTTCAATAATTAACTAAATGATCCAAAAAGCTGACACCACACTTACAATAAAAATCTGATCATTACAACCTCGACCCTTTCTAAATCCCACTTGTTCGTCTCTTAAAATTTTATCAATTACTGGCTATATTCTGGTCAGCAAGATTTTGGAAAAGACTTTTGCAACTACAGCTGTCAAAGTTGTCCCCCTCCAATTTCCACACACACTTAAATCTCCCTTTTTTGGTATATTTACAATCACTCCATTTTTCCACTCTTCTGGAATTCCACTATTATCCCAAGCCACATTAAAATGTTTTAAAAGTGCATTCACCAGCTCATCATCTTCTACCTTAAGCATTTCAGGAAATATTCCATCCTCTCCTGGGGCCTTAAAATTTGTTAATTCCTTTATAGATTTTGCTACCTCTTGCAAGGTTATATCCCGTTTCTATCCGCAATCTCTCTCGGCCGGCAAAATGTCCTCTTCAGCAGGGATTGGTCTATTTCCAACGGATTCAAAATGCTCTTTCCACCTTCCTTTTATATCCACATCTTTATTCATCAAGTTACACTTTCTATCTCATACAGGTATTTCCTTCCTTCTCTTTTCAGTCCCAGCTAACTCCTTCATGGCCTGATATGCTGCTCTTGTTCTCTGACTGTCATTTTTACTTAATTTCTGTCTCTGTTGCCTTTTCATCATGTAGCCTCTTCTTATCACGTCTAATGAGTCTACTTCAGAATGTAAACTCCAGTACTTTGCTCTAAGTACTTCAACAACCTGGCCATCAACATGTTGTTCTTCACTTCTTAACTTTGCCTCTTTCCTTTTCTGAATTGCATTCCATGTTTCATCTGACATCCACTTTTCCTTCTCACTTTTCCCTTTTTCTTAATAAAGTAGTAACCTTAGCACTCTCATGCAAAACCTCTTCTACCTCTCTCCACATTTGATTAATATCATTGTCTTCAGATTCCATCAAAGTCTGCAGGACTAGAAACGTGCTCCTACATTCCCACCGAAACTTTTCCTTCGTGTTCTCATCATTTCTCAGCTCATCAAAATCATATTTATTACCTCCTGTACAATTACCATTAACGTTTCACTTACCTCCTGTACAATTACCATTAACGTTTCACTTAAGTTTGATTTTAATCTTTGACACAACAAGTTGATGGTCACTACCCATATCTGCCCCCCTCCTTATGCAAACATCTTGCAAATAACTCCTATGCCTTCTGCTAATTGCAATGTGGTCAATCTGGTTACAATTGTTACTGGCGTAGATACCCCAGTTGTGTGATAGAAATAGGAGAGGGAGATGGTGTACAGATAAAAGGAACCACTGAGAAATCAGTTAATCCTTCCTATCGTGTTCTGACCTGGTGGGTCGGACAAACGGTCACCGTATGTACATAGCGGTCAAAAGCGTCACTGGAGATAGACTAGGAGATTATCACAAAGATCCTATTTCCCAGTTTAGCTGCTCCTGTCCCGTGAGAAAGTACAGTAAGCTTGTGAGGGGCGGAGCATATTTTCAGAGTACGGCCAATCAAAATAGGCTGAATCTTTCTCTGCCTTTCTTGATGGCTTGTAATTAGCTATGGGTGAGCCGAGTAAGGCCTCTCTTGGGTCGTACGAGGTCTAGTACTGTTTCATTGGCTAGAGATTATTATTCTAAACGCCTAATGGCTAAATAACCGAAAGAGATCGGAGATACGACCTTTTATAACCTCGATCTAGCAGTGAGAGCTCACTTTTAAAGTCATTTTTCAAGAGACACATTCATATGTCTTTGTACAGTCACGTACTTTGTTTATCACATTTTATTACACTTTCCCTCTTAGTTTCTCTTTGCTTAATACGTGACGTTAATTTCAAAAGACTTTGTTTTGCACCCTTATTAGTTTATTCACTACTCCATCTACACTTGTGTAATTTATTCACTTTCTCTCACCTGTATTTGTGTGTGATTAATACTTGGTTTTTACCCTGTCTCCAAGCCACTCGTGTTGGGTATCTGTGAGTATAGTTTGTGTACCTACGCTCCACTGAGTTGTGATCTGTTTAGGTAAGAATACCTAATTTATATTTGTATTATGCAGAGCTATATTTGTGAATTTTCTCTTTGTAATCTGAACCTGAAATCTGTATTCGGATGTGTGTGTTATATAGTGTACAGTACGTGTGAACTTTACCTCATCCCTTTTGGTGATTAATTTAAGGGTTAAAAGTGCACCTTAATATACACGTCCGTAACAAAATTTGGCGACCTCATACCAGGATAGCTCTTCGGTGTATTAATAACTTTGGTCTCCATGACAATTTGGTGACCTTTTTCCAGGATTGCTCTGACATATTAATAACGTTTGCAAATACACAGTGCTTACTTTAATATGATCAGTGATAGTGATGTGAAAGCCTTTCTTGATTCTAAGCCTACCCCAACCAACGTGAAAAATCTTAAGAAGCACAAGCTTAAATTACTTGCCCAGGTCTTAAATGTGACTTTTCCTGCCTCCATTAATAAGACTAACTTACTTGATTTAGTGTTGGAAATCATGTTTGCACAAAGTGAGTCCTCCATTGCTAGTCCTGAGCCAGTTGATATTGCACAAGTCGTTGATCCCAAGTCTTTATCATCAGAGACACCAGGGCCCAGTGTTGTTTCTGTTCATAATTCTAGTGATCAAATACAACTTGAGATAGCCAGACTTAAGCTGAGGGAATTAGAAATACAAGCCCAGATGAGACAAAAGGAAATGGATCATGAATTTATAATGAAGCAAGCTGATAGTTTACCTAGAGCTAATAGTTCATCTGGCAGTAGTTCATCTTTTGATGTTGCTAAGAATATTAAGCCTGTCCCTCCCTTTAATAAACAAGCAAGACGTCACTAGGTACTTTCATATGTTTGAAAAGGTGGCAGGTCGTCTCTCATGGCCAAAAGACTCGTGGACAGTACTGTTGCAGAGTGTTTTGAAAGGAAAGGCTCAAGAAGTGTATATTTCTTTATCAGTAGAGCAAAGTGCTAACTATGATTGTCTAAAAGAGGCTATTCTAAAGTCATACAAACTCGTGCCAGAGGCATATAGGCTTAAGTTTAGATACTCTTTTAAACAGAAAGATCAAACTCATGTGGAGTATGTTAGAATACTTACAGATTTATGTGACAATTGGTTACGAGCTAAGAATGTTAATTCTTTCCCAAAATTAAGGGAGTTAATTATCTTGGAGAGTTTTACTTATAAAATGGACATGGATATTGCAACACACTTGGTGGAGAAGCAGGTAGATGCCCTAGATGAGGCTGCCTTAGTTGCTGATAATTACAGTATTATTCATAAGCATGGATGTAAGTCTCATTCATTTGCTAAGGGTAGGAGAGTGAACCAACCAGCTTTTGTGAACCCTTCTTCTGGTAAAGGTAAGCTGATGTTAGTTCCACGAAAGTAAGTGAGGACAGTGTTGCCAGAGGGTCAAGAAAAGGTGTCAGATTTTGCCAGTATTGCCAACAAACAGGGCACTGGGAGGATTGGTGCTGGAAGAAACGAGGGAAAAGTTTTAATGTGAAACTTATTACTTTGGTAAACTCTTGGGGAGCTTTTGACACCAATAGTGAGCAGCCTTCCACAGCTATTGTTAGCGGTAGTAATTCCACATCTATTGTTAGCGGTAGTAATTCCACATCTATTGTTAGCGGTAGTAATTCCACATCTATTGTTAGCGGTAGTAAGACACCACCCCAGCAGGTGCAAATTATTTATAAGGCCAGACTGGAGCTATAATGATGAGAATTTTGATACTACTGTATATGAATTTAAGTAATCCCACTTGTACAAGATCCTGATATTTTAAGGAGGCCTCGATAATTTTCTAACATTAGGAAGAAATACCAACATGTAGAAGTAAGTAAAACAATAGTAGGCTGCCACCACCCAGCGTATGCCGGGAAAGAACTTTTAGTCCCGTTACAGTAAGAGATAGGACACTGAGGCCTTGAGACTGTAATTAGGGTAGTGTGAGTAGATTAGAGTGCGTGAATCCTATAGATAGTAACATACCTTGCGGGCCACTCGATCTCACAATCAAACTTCCCAGAGGAGTTTAGATCAAACACATAAGTAAAATGATTAATCTATGATTTACTAACCTTAACATACAGTATATAAAAATTAACCTTCGATCAAAAGAAATAAAGTACACAGAATATTCTTCAGACTCTCATTCCTCTAGAAACTCTGTAATAATAGTAATCTCTTCTCCACAGAAACCGATAACGGGCAGACTAACATATCATGGTACAATTCTCTTAATTTGTGTGTTCACCACAGCTGATAAGATACTTGGGCTACTGCCACTCAATAAGATGTTGTACATCCTGCACACAGATGAATTTATGCCCGATCAATAGATACACATACATTAAATACCCATACAACTTCACCTCTTAACCTAATACAGTGTACAGAAAAAGAGAATACAGTAATCCCTCCATTATCCGACATGATAGAGCCAAAGGCATGTCCGGATATTGGTCTTATCCGGATATTGGTCTTGTCCGGATATTTGCCCTGAAGCTCCAGCACTGGTCATTCATGACCCTAACCTAACCTAACCTAAATCAGAAAACCACCTACCTACCTCCATACCGGACATGCATAGCACTTATTTAAGTCCCCTTTCACATAAATAATGCACACAAAGCATGAATTAACTGAATTTTAACCAAAAAATGATGATTTAGAGGTGAGTAAGGCATAGGTGCTCACAACTTGCCAGCAAGTGTAAGTATCAGACATGGAAATCACTATGAAAATCACCCTTTCTCACACCATATGCATTAAATAATGTACACAAAGCATGAATTCATTGAATTTTAACCCAAAAATGATGATTTTGAGCTAAGTAAAGCATAGATGTTCATGAGTTCGCAGCTTAGTGTAAATAAGTATCGGATGTGGCAATCACTATGAAAATCATCATTTCTCACATCTTATGCACTAAAATATGGGATACAAAGCATCAAATAAATAAACTGTTACCAGAAAAAGAGTTAGGTATGGCAAAGGTGTTCACTGTTCAC
>JAGKTI010042200.1:0-10141 GCA_018397915.1 Birgus latro
CTTAAGGGTTAAGGGACTGAATAGGGAGGCTGCCAGAGATCGAGCAGTTTGGAGAGCCGCCATTAGGTGACCAAGGCCGACACATGAAAGCATGTTGGAGCCTTCAAAAACGAAACGAAATGAAACGAAAACGAAACGAGGGTGTGAGCTAGAGGAAGGGCAGCCAAAAGTTAGAATCTAGGGCGAAATGAAGGTGATTTGTTTGTGGCCGCTCCTTAGGAGATTGAGGTGTCTGACTATAGATAGACAGACAAAGATATCCTCTGGGTGAATGGAGCCAAACTGAAATTGTGAAGGTATAAGTAACCCAGTTGAGTACTCTTTGGTCCAATGACTTATTCTTGGGTGTAGCAAGAGAAGTGTTACTGGTGGGGGTAGGGTTGCGAAAGGTAGACTGAAAAAGACCTGGGATGAATGAGGTCATTGAGTGTGACTTCAGACCTCAGAGATAAGGGACTGAGTAGGGAGGCCGCCAGAGATCGAGCAGCATGGAGAGCCACCATTAGGTGACCAAGGTTGATGCATGCAAACATGTTGGAGCCTTCAATAAACGAGATGAACAAAACGATACTCTTACCACCTCATGATTTTATTCAGCTTAAGACAGACTTTTTGAACTGGAAGGGTTACAGACAACCTTCAATGACACTTCACCTATTAAACGACTGTATGGGAATCTACAACAAAAAATATGTCATCCGAGTGAAAGGGATAAATGACAATCTGTGGGATTCACAAACTATGTTGAGGATGATGCAAGACAAAACAAACAGTAACTCAGGGAGGATATACTCTCATCCAACTGCTCTCCTAAGTTAGCATTCACTTCTACAGTATTTGTTAAAGTCTGAGGCCTTCACTCATTCACACTAAGCACACAATTATTATCATTAATTTGTGACAGTTATTAGTGAAACTCATAAAAATAAAGCAGGTCTGGCATCTCTACCTAACTCCTGATTACACTATGCAATGCAGCTTGCAGGCTAATTACATCAAATTCTGTCATCAAAGCTTGATGTAACACCACCTAGTTTCTGGTTAAAACTTAAAATTACTTACCGTTAGATAATTTAAAAGCCACCTGGAAGTGAGATTTGACGTGTTTTGTAACTTAAATTTACTAAGGATTCATCAAAGAAAGCTACTTGAAGGTGAAATGTGATGTGTTTTTAACTTAAAACTACTTGAGATTTGCTACAAAGGCTATTTGGAAATGGGAAACTCAGTGCATTTGTGCCCATAGTTAGAAGCACACCAACACTGTATGCATGACTTAAAGCTGTATCACTTTACCCCTTTTGCAAACTGGAGGGGCTAGATATTGACCACATTTGCTATTTCACAAACAGTAACTCTCCTAAATCTGACAATATCACCTACAGGCAACAATAATAATAAAATAATAATAATAATCATCATCTAATCCTGTGTTGCCCCATGAGGAATGTAGGAGCCTGGGGGTAGGCAAGTTGGACCTTAAATTTAAGATGAGAGTGACCAACTTCACTCATCCCTGAGAGGCATTACGTGAGCAATAAACCCCAACCACCACTTGGACATAAACCTGCACAGGCTCAATCCAATTGGAGTGCTTTAATTACCCACTAACCACCAGGCACCATAATTTGGTTACATGGTTACCACCCAGCACAGTAAATGGTTTCCTGGTGTACAGGAAAGCATTTGGCTTGTCACTCAGTGTACAGTCACCCACAGGCAGGAGGAGGAAGAAAGAATGAAGAAAACCAAGACAGAAGAGGGAGTGCAGAGTCACCCACAGGCATAAGAGGAAAGAATGAAGGAAAAAAGACAGAAGAGGATGGAAGGAAAGAAGGAAGGAAGAGAAGAAAGGGAAGTCACCCGAGAGCAGCGCTACATCGACTGAGCGGATGTTGAGCGTCCCCACTTACCACTAAATAATAATAATAATAATAATAATAATAATCACCAGACAGAAGTGATAAAGCTATGTCACTTAACCCCCTCAATCTACTGATGTATTTTCTACCTGATTCTTGCAATCTCCGGGTGATTTTAACCTGGGAGAAAATTTAGTGATAGGATATGAAACAACCTATTACTCTTTCTCAACCTGATTTCTCTCCCTGAACTGAATAAACTTATCTGCTGGTAGCAAGAACAATAAGAAAAGAATATCCATCATTGGACTGATTGGGCTACTGTTGTGGCCTCAAGCTCATCTGTACATGAACCCAGTGGATTGAAGACTAAAGTTTCTCCCTTCAGCAGCATTCCACCATCTTCCTGTCAGGGGACATGGGCATTTGTATAAACAGGGAACACAACTGTCCACTTATATTAGTGCCATCTGAAGAAGGCATCCCTCTCCAGTCACAACTGGGTGGTGTACAGAAGGTTTTAATTTTAAGAATAAACTCCACATATTCTTGACAAGAGAAGCAGACCCATAAATCCCTTAAGTATGCAGAAACCTTCAAGCTCTAGCTAGTACTGTCCTGATTTTATGCAATTTATGTCTGTATTTTAAGTGGTTGAGGATACTTCATACCACCTCTTCCTTTGAGATTTAGCCTTACACAGTATATCTGAAAATTCTCATGTAGGTTATTTATATCATTTTAATACCTATCTAGTTTGCATTGACAACAAACACAAGGATATCATGGTATAATGGGGGGAGGGGGGGAGATTGCTGAGGGAATGGTGCTAAAAAATCTCCAAAGCCATTTAGAATCCATCCTAAGGACTTTTTACACAGGAAATTCAGTGAGTACTCTAAGTCTGGTGCCATGTCACTGCTTGACCAATTCCACAGGCAGGTTGAGGTCTCTAAGACTTTTCAAGCTGGAGAGGTTAGACAACACAGCCTTCATTAACCCTGAATACACTACAAGAGTCATCAACACGAGACAAAGAGTATCATGCAGGGTTTTCAACGAGCAATCTCATGGCCGGTGCCGCGCCACTGCTCAACTAACTCCACAGGCAGGTCAAGGTCCCTTAGCGCTGCCCTGGCCACGTCCTTCACTGCATCACCGTGCTGCTGTAGGGCTGCAAGAACTGCCCCCTCCACGCCTTCGGATATTAATGATGCGTGGTTTTCAGGAACACGTGTGGCAAGGTTTCTTATGGCCATGCACCCCAGTTTCTGTTGGAAGTGGGAGAATATTACCACCATCATTATTATTACTACAGTACCTCCCCATCTTTCCTTCCTTCCTCTTACGTCATTCTTTCCTTCATTCTTTCTACGGGTGACTGTACACTGAGTGATAAGCCAAATGGTTTCCTGTACACCAGGAAACCATTTACTATGATGGGTGGAAACCATATAACCAAACTACAGCACCTGGTGGTTTAGTGGGTAATTAAGGTGCTCTAACTAGATTGAGTCTGTGTCTGTTCAAGGGGTGGTCATGCAATGCCACTCAGGGATGAGTGAGGCTGGTCACTCTCATCTTGAGAGTCAGGACCAACAAGCCTAGCCCCAGGCTCCTACGCTCCTCATGAGACAACGCTGGATTAGATGATGATGATGATGATGATCACCCCATCATCATCATCACAGCCACCTCCACACTCTCCAATATCAAAGATGCATGGGTCTCTGGGACGTGTGCCAAGATTTCATGTGGCCACCATTATCAGCACCATCCTCACAGTTATGTACAGTAAGACCATGTGTTCCAAACAATTCTTTAAAATGGTTTGGCCAGGTAGAGAGGATGGAGAAGAGATTGACTAGAAGAGTGTATGTGAGCAAGGTGGAGAGGTGCAGGAGGAGAGGGAGACAAATGATGAAATGGAGGGGTACAGGAGGAGGGCGAGACCAAGGTTGAGATGCAGAGATGGAGTGAAAACATATATAAGGGAGGGCAGCCAAATGACAAAAGAAAGAACAACCTGGAGGTGATTTGTCTGTAGTCATCTCCAAAAGGATTAAGGTATTTGGTACCATATAAATTAATCCTCACATTTTAAGTTTTCACACTTCCGACACTAGTGGTACAACAATTACAATCAAAAGGTTGAGAAAAGTGGAGTAGGTACATGGAATTCACTAAACATTAGAAAGGTAGTTCTGTCTTACACTAAACAGTGAGTCCTTGATTTACGAAAGGATAGGGACCGAAAAAACCTTTCATAATTCGAAATTTCATATATTGGAATGATTTTCCACATTGAAATATACATAGAAATGGGGGGATGCACCCCAGGACCTCCTCGGACCCCCCACCAAAACTTTGCCCCTTCTATTTTGAAGTAAGTAATACCTATAGAAGTAAGTAATACCTGTAGATATAGAGAAGGAGGTGGCCATTTTCTTGCAAATCTCCTTTTTCTTGGTCACAGTCCCAACGGTGGAAGCTGTAAAGCCTAAAGCACGCCCAATCTCCGAGACTTCCTGCCCCTCCTCATGGCGTCTTATAATTTCCTATTCCCTTTCCAGAGTTAGTGTTCAGTGCCGCTGTTTCTTTGCAGCAGGCTGCCCCAATGCTGGAGGTGATGCAGGGCACTTGGGAGGCATGTCTAAACAGTACAAAAAGGTGTAGAGCTGCGAAAATATCCACATGTACAGCGAAGCTGCAAGGAGGGATGTGGATTCAACTGAGAAGTGTGCGAAAAATTGTTCACCAGAGAGGAGTTAGCTTATTTCCTCGCCGCAAGCGAGTGCGGCGCTGTGCACCACGCCCATCTTGAATTTTCGTATTTCCTTTCACGTCACTTTTTGTATCATCAATACAGATACTTTCATACTGTGGAATTTGTCCTATATTCATCGCTTTCGTAACATCGAAAATTCGTCCTTCGGGTTTTCGTATCTCAAAGACTTTCTGTACAATGTCTTGATTGTACAAATGCACCCTTCTCCCCTGTGTATATTCATGGCACTTGCCTGTATCTGCTTAACATCTGGATGTATCTTCATAGCCTGCAGCACTGCCCGTCCAGCCCCCACCTCCTGTAGTTGACGCGCATGTGTGGGACAGCGCAGGGCCAGCATCGACACAGCGCCACACCCTTCCTCACACACACCACGCACACTCTGAAACACAGTACACATTATGCTACACTGTTATTCACTCTTTTCCTTGCATGCACCACATACACTATGAAACAGTGATGTAATACAGTCTCTTACACACTCTTCGTTGGGAACACAATGATGCGATACACTCGCCTGTGCACTCTCCCTTGCTAAGTCACAAATAATCCTTGTTGCACACCCTTCCTCACACACACTCTGAAATGAAGTACTGTGTTACACTTATGTAAACTCCTAGTACAATTTATTCACCTTAACTTGGCCCAGAAGCAGCTTATTTCTTGTACCTCAGTGGCAAAACAGATAATACTACATCACTACATCCTTCTTCTCACATACACCACACACAATGAAACACAGTGATATGATACATTCCTTTTGCACTTTTCCTTACCCCCACACACACTTCCTTTATATACACCACACACAATCAGTGATGGTATAATCCTTGTTGCACACACTTCCTCACCAACATGCACACACATGCACACACTGCAACACAGTACAGTACTGTACTAAACTATTATGCACGTTTTTGTTTTTCGTTTTTGAAGGCTCCAACATGCTTGCATGTGTCGGCCTTGGTCACCTAATGGCGGCTCTCCACGCTGCTCGATCCCTGGCAGCCTCCCTGTTCAGTCCCTTAACCCTTTAGTCACACTTAATGACCTCGTCCCATGTCTTTCTCGGTCTACCCCTCCCAACCCCTCCCCCAGTATTAACACCTCTCACCCTCTGTACCCAATTATCATCCCCCATCCTCTCCACATGTCCAAACCACCTCAGCCTACATCTCCTCATCGCAACACCAATACACTCCAGTCCCATCCTACCTCTCAACTCTTCCATCGTAAACCCAGCCCCCCCAGGCCTTGCACGCAGGGACGCACTGCACCTAATCATTGTCATTTCTGTACGTTTAAACCTGCGAATATCCTCTTCCTTTACTGCCCAGGTCTCACTACCAAACAGCATCACACTCCTAACACACACTGCATGCAAAGACCCCTTAGCACGTACGGAGAGTCCTTTCAATGTCAGGAGAGGCAAGAGCTCCCTGAACTTCTTCCAACCACTTCTCACCCTAGCAACCGAGCTAACTCCAGCCCCACCTCCGGCACATAACATGTCTCCCAAATAACGAAACTCCTCCACACACTCAAGAGACTCACCTGCAAGTTCAACCCTCTCACGCCTAACAATCTCCACCTGCTCTCCCCGACACGCCGCACACATGAAATCAGCATTATCTCGCAGTCTACCTCTAATACCACTACATCTCTTGTGCACCCACTTATCACAAATACTACACAAGATGGAATTGCTTCCCACACCCTTGTAGCAAACTGCATATGGCCACTCTCCCTCTTTTCTGATTGTACCGCCACCAACCCTAGATATCATCACTTTTGTTTTATCTGCATTCACCCTCAAGCCCTTGTGCCCCATACCATCTCTCCACTTCTTAAATCTTTCCTCCGCCTCCTTTTCATTCTCCAAATCAACACCAAATCATCAGCATACAACATCTCCCATGGGAGTCCATCTCTGAAGTCACGTGAGAGGGCTTCAAGCACCATGATAAACAACAAGGGACTCAAAACTGACCCCTGATACACACCAACATTCACGGAAAACTCATCACTCAAAGCTCCATTCACTCTTACCTGGGTGCGAGCACCCATGTACATGGCCATAACCACCCTAACCAGCCACTCTTCCAACCCCAGCTTTCTCATTGCCCACTTCACCACCTCTCTAGGGACTCTGTCAAAGGCCTTTTCCAAATCAACAAAAACAAAATACAATTCCCTTTTCTTTCCAATATATTTTTCCTGAAGCTGTCGAACAATGAATATGGCATCAGTGGTCCCCCTGCCTGGCATAAACCCAAACTGCATCTCATCGATATTCACTCTTTCTCTAATCATACCTTCTAGAACTCTCTCCATTACTTTCATTATCTGATCTAAGAGCTTTATACCTCTGTAATTTCCCCTTTCCAGGGCATCACCCTTCCCTTTGTACACATTTACAATTACACTCTTCAGCCAATCATCTGGGACNAGCACCATGATAAACAACAAGGGACTCAAAACTGACCCCTGATGCACACCAACATTCACGGAAAACTCATCACTCAAAGCTCCATTCACTCTTACCTGGGTGCGAGCACCCATGTACATGGCCATAACCACCCTAACCAGCCACTCTTCCAACCCCAGCTTTCTCATTGCCCACTTCACCACCTCTCTAGGGACTCTGTCAAAGGCCTTTTCCAAATCAACAAAAACAAAATACAATTCCCTTTTCTTTCCAATATATTTTTCCTGAAGCTGTCGAACAATGAATATGGCATCAGTGGTCCCCCTGCCTGGCATAAACCCAAACTGCATCTCATCGATATTCACTCTTTCTCTAATCATACCTTCTAGAACTGTCTCCATTACTTTCATTATCTGATCTAAGAGCTTTATACCTCTGTAATTGCCCCTTTCCAGGGCATCACCCTTTCCCTTGTACACATTTACAATTACACTCCTCAGCCAATCATCTGGGACAACACACTCATATATAATCCTATTTATCAGGTCAGTGACTAAACTCACCCCAGTATCTCCTGAGGCCTTCAACATTTCGGCAGTCAACCCAGACACACCTGCCGCCTTCCCCACCCGCATCCTGCCTATTGCCTCACTCACAGTAGCAGCGTCAATCAAAGGCCAAGGGCCAAACACTGGATCAGCGGGCTTCAAACCTTCTCTATCCCAATCAAACTCCTCATTCAACAATCGGCTATAATGCTCTCTCCATGCATCTTTAATATCCTCACTGCTCACCACCACCCTTCCATCATCATTCTTCACACACTGCTCGCCTACAATGTCCCGATTATCCCTCTTCACCTGATTTGCCACCCTAAAAATCATATTTTTCCTTTCTCCATGATTTAGATTATCAAGTAAAAGTCTCTGTGACTCAGACTTCGCCCTGTATACCTCTCTTCTAGCCCTGCACTTGGCAGCCAAGTACTCCTCCCTGTTACCACCATTCTTCCATTCCCGGAAAAGCCTTCTTTTCTCCTTAACTGCAGCTTCTACACCCTCATCCCACCACCAAGTCACTTTATGTCTTGGTGGGCCAATTGTCCAACCGCATATTGTATCGGTAACTCTCAAGAGGTTGTTCTTAAGGGCTCTATACTGTTCATTAACGCCTCTATCTACGGCTTCCTCTTCAGCCACCACTCTCCTCATCTCACTATAAAAGGCATCCCTTACTGATTGGTTTCCCAGCTTCCATATTTTCCTCCTAGGTACATATGTCCTCCTTCTCATCACTCGATCCTTAAGCACCATGTCACAAATCAACAGTTTGTGCTGCTGCACACACTCCTCGCTTCCTATAACTTTAACATCCCTCAATAATCTCCTATCAACCCTCCTTACCAGAAAATAATCTATCTGACTACTAATTCCCCCGGACTCGTACGTAATCAACCGACTGATTCTTTTCCTAAAATGTGTGTTGCACAAAATCATGTCCATAGCCTCCCCAAACTCGAGTATTCTTTCCCCTTCCACATTCCTCACACCATACGCACATCCTCCATGGACTCCTTCATAACCTTGAGATGCTTCACCCACATGACCATTTAAATCCCCTCCCAGAACCACTACCTCATCATCACCCATACCACTCACCACACGTATTAAATCATCCCAAAATCTATCCTTCTCTGCGTCATCCAATCCCACCTGTGGAGCATATGCCGATATAACTGAAACCAACCTCTGCCCGACCAAAATTTTCACTACTAATATCCTATCACTTACTCTCATAACATTCATAACATATTCCACCCATTTCTCTGCAACCAACACACCCACACCCCCATATCCGTCAGTTCCCCCCTGCCAAAACAACTTATAGTAGCAATCCTTCCCAACAATCTTTCTGGCTGATCCACCCCTGTACCGGACTTCCTGCAAACATGCCACATCCACCCACCTCCTACTAAATGCCTCAACAACTTCCCCTGCTCCTCCTCTCAAACTTCCCTCATTCCACAAGCCCACCCTAAACCCCCTGGGTGATCTGCTGTCCTCAGGCTTGCTTTGGTGCTTGTTTTTGTTCACAGTCATAGTCAGTAAGATAAAGGGGGGTAAACATTCCAAAGGCCCGACCCATTGCACAGACCCAGGTCCAGGCAATGGATCTGGGACCCCTAGCCCACCAGCTTACCAGTGGCTGTGGTAGTGGCCTCAGGGCACCCTGCCAGGACAGCTGCAGGGACACCCTCCAAGCGCGGTTTGGCACTGCAACTGCCCCGCCATTATACACCCAATGATAGGGCAGCCTCCTGGGGCGCTACTCCCAGGTTCGGGCCCCTCTCTATTGAGCGGAAGCGGCACAGGTTCGAGCCCCATCTCGCCCCGGACCCATGATCTATGGCGGTGGAACCTGCATAGATCATGGGTCTGGGGCGAGTCTCCCCCCAGAGTCCGCCACTAGGTAGCGGGGGCAAAGTTTTCTGGCCGCATGTCCTTGCTTGCGTCAACCCCTGTAACGTAGTGGGATACGTTGTGTAATATGTAAAGCGCATGTGGTGTAGTGCATAGGATAGTTAGAGGAAATGTTTGGGAGAGTATGCTGGTCTACTCCCCATGTTACTGTCACACTGAAAAGGTCAGCAAAGGGGGATGGTTAGGTAACTAGTGAAACAGGAGCTCCAGCTCTCCCTATCACCAGTATTCCCATTTCACCAGTATTCCCCTCGGGAGTACTACCCTGTTCGGCCCGTGCTACAGCCTCCTCCTATGCACTCATATACTAATCCCTTCCATATGATATATTCTATTCTTGCTATCAACATACATACTTGCACATTTCTTCCCTGGACTACGGCAAATAGGTGGAGTAGTCTGCCTTGGTCACCTAATGGCAGCTTTGTTGCTTGATCTCTAGCAGCTTCTCTATTCAGTCCCTTATCGTTTCATTTTTGAAGGCTCCAACATGCTTGCATGTGTTGGCCTTGGTCACCTAATGGCGGCTCTCCACGCTGCTCGATCTCTGGCAGCCTCCCTATTCAGTCCCTTAACCCTTAAG
>JAGKTI010042201.1:0-10141 GCA_018397915.1 Birgus latro
TGGTGAGCCTTGAAATTATTTGTAATCATGGCAGAGAGTAATGTGCAAAACTTTATGAGCAGTAGGGATGTACATTTTCTATACCAGTGCACAAAAGAAGAGCTGAGGGAGTTAGCATGCACTTATGGCATTGAGTTAAAAGCTAATCTTAAGGAGGATATGCAGAGAGAACTGATAAAGGGTTTGATGGAATCTAGCATTTTGGGTGGAGAGCAGAGTGAGTGTGAAGAAGAAAATATGGAAAAGGATGAAAAGTATGTAGAAAGAAACAAAGAAATGACTGGTAGTGAGATGATGGAATGGAAAGTGAAGTTAATGGAGATGGAGATAATGTTACAGAGGGAAAAGAAACTGTTACAAGATAAAAAGAATCAAGAGGCTTTGATGAAAACGGAAGTTGAGAAGGAGAAGATCAAGGCTCAGGTGGAGATAAAAAAGTTGGAAGTAGAAAAAGGGGAACACAGAGGAAATTCAGCAGATATAAAGATGAAACTTATGCCAGAATTTGTAGAGGAAGAGGCTGAGGATTTCTTTATACAATTTGAGAAAATTGCTGAATTGAGAAGTTGGCCAAAGGAAGAGTGGGCTTTGTTGGTGCAAGCTAGATTAAAGGGCAAGGCAAGAGAGGCTTATGCTGGTTTGGGTATTGGTGAGTGCAGTGATTATGATGTTGTTAAAGAGGCAGTTTTACAGACTGTGAAGGTGGATCCAGAAATTTATAGACAGCGTTTCAGAGATGTTGGAAAGACACATAGTAACACCTATTTGGAAGTTGCTAGAGAGATTGTGCTGAAGTGTGGTAAATGGTTGAAATCTGAGGATGTCACAAGCAAGGAAGATGTGATACAGTTATTGATGTTAGAACATTTTAGAAATACTTTAGGACCAGCACTGAGGTATGAAATAATGAAACTAGGCATTAGAAATGTGATTGAGGCTGGACGTAAAGCGGATCAGCTTGCTGTTGCGTATGAGATGAGCAAAGGTGCTCATAGAGGTAAATTTAACCAGAGCTGGGTTAAGAAGTCCACCAACTCTTGGGGTGGTAAACAAGGTACAGCTAACCAAAACAGTTTCAAGAACTCAAATAATTTTCTGAAGTTTAATGTTGGACATGTTCAAAATCAGGCTGTAGAGTCACCTTTGTTTAGGAGTGATAAGGTCAGTAATGCCTCACATCAAAATAAGACAGGAATCAAATGTTATAAGTGTGGTGATTTTGGACACTTAAGTATAAGTTGTAAGAAAAATCAGGTGCAACCCAAGTGTCTGCATTGTGGTAAAGTAGGTCACAGGAAGTATCAGTGTTATAGTTTGAAGAATTCCAAGGAAGCTGGATTGACTGTAACTGGGAAGGAACATGTAGACCAATTGTTAGCAAATGTATGTACAGGATCCAAGATGTTACCTGCAGTAGAGTTTAAGCCATTTATCACCAAAGGTCAGATGAAGGTGGGTGAGGGACAAGGAAAGGAGATTGTGATACTGAGAGACACAGGAGCTAACCTGAGTCTTGTACGTAAAGGTATTGCAGAGTGGAGTGATGAGTCCTCTACTGGTGAAAATGTTGTTGTTAGGGGTGTGAGTTCTTCAGAGCTTGAAGTACCAGTACATTGTATGTGGCTTGAGAGTGGATTTGTCAAAGGAAATGTGAAAGTTGGAGTAAGTGAAGGATTGCCTGTGTCAGGAGTGGACATGCTATTAGGGAATGATTTGGCAGGCAATAAAGTTGTCCCTGAGCCTGAAATTGTGGAGAATCCTGAGGTTGACCAGGAAGGTGAAACCGTAGACCCAGAAGTATGTGAGGATGGTGAGAGACTTGAGGAGAGTATGATTTATCCAGCATGTGTAATGACAAGGGCTAGTGCTAAAAGAGCGGAGGAAGATGAGGAGTGTAAGTTAGACCTAAGCTCATCCTGGCTTTGTGAACTTGGAGATGAAGCAGAGCAGGTGGAAGGGAAGGAAGCAGAGACTTTGCCAGATTTTGTTGTGAAAAAGGAGGACTTAATTGATGCACAAAGGAATGATGAAAGTCTGAAGGCGTTGTGGAGTGAGGCTGAGAGAGGAATTCTTGATGGAGATGTGGGATATTATGTGCAAGACCAAATTTTAATGAGAAAATGGAGACCTGCTGATAGCCCAGTATCTGATCATTGGATGATGAAGACCCAAATTGTTGTCCCTAAGATGTACAGAAGTAAGATTTTGGAGTTGGCTCATGAAAGTAGTTGGTCAGGACATTTTGGTGTAAGAAAGACTTTGAGTAGAGTGACAGCACATTTTTATTGGCCAGGTGTAAAGATGAGTGTAACTAAGCATTGTAAGACTTGTCATACATGTCAGGTTGTTGGTAAACCTAACCAGAATATTGTAAAGGCACCATTGCACCCTATTCCTGTTGTAGATGAACCATTCAGCAGGATATGTATTGATGTTGTAGGTCCTCTACCTCGTTCTAAGCGAGGCAATCAATATTTGCTAACTATTATGTGTATGTCAACAAGGTTTCCAGAGGCAATTCCTTTGAGAAGTATCCATTCTAAAGTGATTGTGAGGGAGTTGGTGAAATTTTTCTCATGGGTTGGACTCCCGAGAGTAATTCAGTCAGATCAGGGCAGTAATTTCACTTCAAGGTTGTTTGGTCAGGTGTTGAAAGAGTTGAGGATTAAGCAGCAGTTATCGAGTGCCTACCACCCGCAGTCGCAGGGATGTGTGGAAAGGTTTCACCAAACTCTAAAGAAGACTTTAAAAATATACTGTACTGAAATGGATAAGGATTGGGATGAGGCAGTGCCACTAGCTTTGTTTGCCATAAGAGATGCTGTACAGGAGTCCACTGGCTTCAGTCCATTTGAACGTGTGTATGGACATGAGGTCAGGGGACCTCTGCGTATGTTGAAGGAGAAGTGGTTGGGAAATCATGATGTGCCAAATATGCTGGATTATGTTGCTATGTTTAAGGAGAGATTGTTGAGAGCTAGAGAGATTGCCAGTGAGAATTTAAAGGAGTCACAGACTAATATGAAGACCTGGTATGATAAGAAGGCACGAGATAGAAGTTTTCAGCCTGGTGATAAGGTGCTGGTGTTGTTTCCATTGCAGGATAATCCTTTGAAAGCAAAATATTGTGGGCCTTGGGCCATTAAGGAGAAAGTCAGTGATGTAAATTACATAGTCAGAACCCCAGGGAGACGGAAGGGAACTCAATTGTGTCATGTAAATATGATCAAGCCATACTATGGTAGAGAAGAAGTATTGGATGTAAATGATGAAGTAAATTGTGGTAATGTTGTGAAGGTGGAGAAAAGTGATGGTGAAGATGATGACTTGATGAATTGTGAAGGTCAGAGTTTGGAAAATTCAGTCATATTAAATAATTTGGATGAGAAGTTGAAGCATTTAGATAAGGATAAGAAAGGAGAGGTAAAAAGAATTGTTAACAAGTTTAGATCTTTGTTTCCTGATGCTCCTAGAAGAACCCATGTTATTGTGCATGATGTGGAAGTAGAGGATGTAAGGCCAATTAAGCAACATGCATACAGAGTGACTCCACAAAAGAGAGAAATTATGAGGAAGGAAGTAGAGTACATGTTGAAAAATGATTTAATTGAGCCAAGTAATAGTCCATGGAGTTCACCCTGTGTACTTGTACCTAAGGCTGGAGGGAATAGTTACAGATTTTGTACTGACTTTAGAAAAGTGAATACTGTAACTAAGACTGACTCATACCCTATTCCCAGAATTGATGACTGTATTGATCAGTTAGGAAATGCTAAGTATGTGACAAAGTTAGATTTGCTTAAGGGTTTTTGGCAAGTTGGATTAACTGAAAGGGCTAAGGAATTGTCAGCATTTGTTACCATGGATGGGTTGTATCAGTATAAAGTTTTGCCATTTGGAATGAAGAACAGTAGCAGTTGTTTTCAGAGATTGGTTAATGCAGTGTTGAGTGGAGTGAAGTGTTGTACTGTATACATTGATGATATAGTACTGTATTCTGATATATGGGAGGAGCATTTGAAGTTGTTGGATGAAGTATTTAGAAAGTTAGATGATGCAAATCTCACAGTGAATTTAGCAAAGAGTGATTTAGTGAAGGCTTATGTGGACTATTTAGGATTCAAAGTAGGACAAGGACAAGTGAGGCCATTGGATGCTAAGGTGAGAGATATTGTGAACTTTCCTTCTCCAACAAATAGGAAAGAACTGTTGAGGTTTTTGGGAATGAGTGGGTATTACAGAAGATTTTGTAAGAACTTTTCAGCCGTTGCATTGCCATTGACCAGGTTGTTGTCAAAGAAGGTGAAATTTATGTGGAGTGAGCACTGTGTGGAGGCTTTTAAGAAAATTAAGGATATGCTAGTAAATGCACCCATATTGGTCACTCCTGATTATGATAAGCCATTTAAATTGTATGTGGATGCCAGTGGTGAGGGAATTGGAGGAGTATTAATGCAGGAAGTGGAGCAGGTTGATCATCCTATTGGGTATTTTTCTAAGAAGTTGTTACCATATCAGATGAATTACAGTACTGTGGAGAAGGAGGCTTTGGCATTGATTATGTGTTTGAATCATTTTGAAGTGTATGTGAAGGGTACCATGAGGCCTGTGCAAATTTTCACTGATCATAATCCTCTTGTATTTGTAAATAGGATGAAAAACTCTAACCAGAGGTTAATGAGATGGCGTCTGCTGTTGCAAGAATATAATTTGATTGTGACTCATGTAAAGGGAAGAGAGAATGTGATAGCAGATGCTCTCTCTCGCATTCCTGAGAGATGTGAATCCTCTTAAAGGGAGAATTCACATCTTTACTGGAAGGGGGGTGTTACGAGGAGTTATCCCTTTTTTTTTTCATACAGTACGTTTTCTTTTGTTGTATATCATGAATGTAATGAATATTATGTTTATTATTGTATAATGTGATTTTATATCTTGTTGGAGTTTATCTTTGGAGAATGTAGAAATGAATTAATATTTGTGAAGTTGTTAAGGGTTAACTTGTAAGGTTATGTTGTTGTATTGTGATCCCGTTAGTGAGAGATATGTTATGTTTGTACGAGGAGGAGTGCGTGGCTTCTCTCTCTCTTGGTGGCTAGCTGTGTGTGAGGAGCTGTTCTGGGTTTCAGCTCGGGTGGGCTTGTTGGAGGAGACACGTGGTGATTTTGGGAGAGCTGCGTGGTCACACAATGTGAGGTGTTATACAAGGGAAGTGGTGAGATAATTATGTGAATATATTAATGAGTATTACTTGCGGGAGCAGAATATACAGGTGTTGGGGAGAGAGAGCGTGGTGTGGGTGGCTACAAGATAGCTTATGGTGCACGTGGTGGTGTACTTGTTATTGTGGAGATTATTATTGTGTGAACCATTGTGGAGCATTTGTGTGGTTAATCATTTTGAGATATTATGGTTATTATTGAGTGTCATTTGGTGTTGAGATCATTGTGGGGGTATAGCATAAGTGATCTAAGTATTTTCTTTATTTGAGTATCAGTGTATTTATTTGTAAATATATGTAAATAGTGTAGTAGACTATTTCATTATCATTGATGGTGTGATGGGTGATACAGTATTTGTGGTGGAGATATTTCATGTTACTATCCAGCTGGCCCGGGAATGAGGAGTTGCAGGCCGAACGAATTTCTTGCTGTACCTAACTATTGCAGCGTGCTGGAAGAGTGAGGACAGCTGGGGACGTAACACTCACTCAGTTTACAGCAACAATGACTGTTCTTTAGGAGTTTTGTTAGTAAATAAAAAGTTCCCTAAAGCGACAAAGGGAGTAGAGTGTTTAGGGCAAACGAAGAAGCCTGTCAGTATCAAGATAATTGGGTACCATTAAACATACCGAACCCAGATGCTGAGAGAAAAACGAGGAAATAAGTTAAACCAAACTGCGTGTAAACAAGGTAGCCAGACTGAGAGCGTAATGCATAAATATTCACTAATCCCCACACGAGAGAGGCCGTAATTCATCATGTATATTTTCTTCTCAACTTCCTCTTCCTTATATTTCTTATGTGTATGTGCTACTGATTAAATTCCATTTAATTCCTCGCTATCCTGTCTTCGTTTTTTTGCTTAATGCTTCCTCCTCTTTTAGACATTTTCTTTTCCTCTTCCTCCTCCTCCTTGTCAGCATTCTATTACTCTCCAGTTTTGTTACACCTGCAGTGGTGGCCAAATGCAATGTTTCTCCCTAACTGTGTTATTCACGCACTCACTCATTATGTTACTGTACGTTCTTAAAGGATGGAGTTCAGGGTTAATGGGGGGGGGTTAAGGCCAAACTTTGCACAGTGGTAGACCTTCACCCGGGCCAGGCTTTAGGAAAAGTGAGTCCTTCGCTCTCTCTCAGCGAGGGTGGCCACCGGGATTCCTGGCCAAAGACGTTATGCAAGGTCATAGTTTCTTACCTAAGAACACGAAATTTTGCACAGTAGAACTTCACTAGAACCAGATTTTAAGCAGGGTGGGACTCTCCCGCTCCGATAAAGGCGGTCTCAACGGATGTCAACGCAGTATTTTGTTATCCCCCTTTGCCGCACGAAATTCTGTGAAGAACTAGACATCCATCTGGACTAGGTTTTAGCCAGGTGGAACCCTTGGAGGTCGCTCCTCCTCCATTAATAATTAATTTTTTCTTCTTCTAATACTGCAGGAGTGAATGACGCTATCAAAGGTGTTCTTTGTCTTGTTCCTTTCCTTTCCCTCCTTCTCAGCTTTCTATTATATCTGCATATTATCTTACTCTCTTCTTTTCTTTTCTGCCACAATGTCTCTCCCATCTCTTCCGTCACATTCTCTCTCCCTCCTCTTCCCTACCGCAATCCCTATCGTGCTTCTCGCCTCTTCAGATCTCTATCCACATGCCCACGTAGGCTACCAGTACCACTACCCACTAACCTATACCCATCCCCTTGAATCCCCCCCACCCCGACTCGCATTACTACCGTCCTTTTTCTCGCCCACAAATACTGCGAAGTTAACTATAAAACACCTTCAGCTATCTGTAACTACTTGAAATAAGTCCAAAAGGTATTTCTACATCATATTGGCAGCCTGTAGCAACCATAAACAACCACTACTTCTACCACCAACCCACAACGTCAACAAACACCCCCACTCACAAACAGCAACCCAGCTCCATCTACGACCTTCCAACTTCACGCAGCATCTACCTTCATGCTGTCTGTACCCACCAACATTCCATCCATTTATTCTCATTCTATTACACCTATCGATCCTCCTCCATCAAAGATTCTCAGCCTCCCAACACCACCATTACTCCTCCAGTACCCCTACCCCTCTCCGCTCACTCACCCTCCGCTCTCCACTCTCACCCCACAGCACAACACCCTAGTCTCCCCCCTGTCCAAGACGCGCCTCTAGCACCCCGCCAGGTTCTCTCATTCTCCTCTCCCCACCCTTACCCCACCCAGCCCCTAGTCTCTCCTTTCCAAACACTCCTCCAGCACCCCGCCGGGCTCTCATTTTCCCCTTCCCACCCTAACCCTCTCAACACCATTCCTACCCCACCCCCCCAACCAAGGACTCGTTTCTACTTACCGGTGTGGCGAGCAGCGAACCAGAACGTATATACCTTATTAGGCTAGACCCGCTGCTTGACCGTACATGGACACAGCCTGCCTCTTGCCCCGGGCTGGACTGATCCTTGGAAAGGGGGAAGAGGGAAGGGGGAAGGGGAAGGGGGAAGGGGTAGGCAGGAAGAGTGATACGAAGGTCGAAGAGAGGAGGAAGTTCGGCAGGGAAGAGAGGAGATAGGAAAAGACAAATTATGTATGGTGATAAGGTTAAGTGGAAGTACTCACCAAGCACTCACTCAGTATAACACTACCTTCCGGGGACTACAGACAAAGAGACAAGCCAAATGTTTTCTGTAACACGGGAATCCATTTACTAAGATGGGTGGTAAACATATAATCAACAAATGGATGCCTGGTGGTGTAGTGGGTTAAGGTATCGTACTCTGATCGCACGCTCACCAATTTAAGGAAAGGTTTGGGCTTACTACTCACATACTTTTCCGTGAGGGAAGACTGGTTACTCGGCTTAATTATATAGAATTATCAAGCTTGATCCGATTCCCTATGCTCCTGAAGAAATAATATGAGTCTCGATGATGGTTGGAGATGGATAGGGTAGGAGGGAGATTGGATGGATGGGTGGTAAAGAAGGACAGGTGTAGAGTATACGCGAGGGGAGAGGTGGAAAACATCTGAAAGAGGAAAGAAAGGAGTCGGGGAGGGATGAGAGGAGGAGTGAAGAAGAAATGAAGGAAGATGAGAGACAGTGACGAGGAGCAAGAAGCTGGCAGTGACAGTTTGTAATGGAGAGGTTTGGTTGTGGATGTGATGAATGAGGAGGGGGAGAAGTGTGTGTGTGTGTGTGTGTGTGTGTGTGTGTGTGTGTGTGTGTGTGTGTGTGTGCGCGCGCGCGCGCTCGTTTCCCCTCCTGTGTGTGCTCATAAGTTTCTCCTACCAGCAGCACGCCTCACCGTCAGCCAACAGGTGAGTCTTAAGTTCCAGCTCGTGACGACTGAACCATAAAGAAAACAGTATCCCGGAGCTTCCACGGCCATACATATACAGGTAATTGAACACTGCCTTATACGCACCTCAGATACACAGGAGACTAATTTATGGAGCTTCTAGTGGCCAACCAGTCATTACAGCAGACAGTCTCATAGCCTTTGTGTGCCTCTCCTAACCAAAGAATATTTAGCTACTGTTTGAGGGATGAGGATGAAGAAGTGAAAACGGAGCTAGAAGGAAAAGGCGTACGGGGAGAGGGAGGTATGGTAAGGAGATGGTAAGTGAAGGAGTTGGTGGAGAGGAGGATGGGGGAGAGGGAGGTATGGCAGGGAGATAGTAAGTGAGGGAGTTGAGGGAGGAGGAAGAGGGAGAGAAAAGAGTACAAAGAGGGGCAGAAGTGTCACAGAGGGAGGAACTCAGCAGTGTAATTAGGACGTGAGTGGAAGAACAAGGAGGAAGAGTGGCAAATGTATAAGGTGTATCGAAACTGAGGAAGAACTTGGGTGGAGAAGCGAAGAACCGAGAGAAAAAAACAGAGACGTATAATAAAGACTAATTTTCTTATATGATTTTATGTACTGGAGTAAACTTATTGTGCCAAAGAACTAGATTATATGTGAGGAAAGCAGAGAACGAAAGAAGAACACTCTCTCATCCATTTGTTCCAGGGTCGTATTAGCTGCTCTGAATAGGGAAGAACATTAACGATACGTGTGATGAGAAGCTATATGGGAATTTATACTGGAAAAAAAGAACGGAAACTAATTCGTCTAAATAATGAGAAATAACGAAAATATACTGAAAATCAGATACAAGGAAGAATAATGTGAAAGGGATGGGTGAGAAGAGTTAAATATCTGTCAGTGTGAAGTTTTTGAACGCGTAGTGGTTGTGTGGTGAGGATGAGGGCAGAGTTAATAATTTTTGTGGCTGTGGCGGAGGTGGTAAAGTCAGGCGGCCTGCGGTGGTGGAAGTTTCAGTTTGCGGTTCACTCTGGCTGTGGTGGTGGTGGTAAAGTTAGGTGGTTGTACTGGTGAAAGCTTCAGTGTTTGGTTGACTGTGGTTGTGGTAGAGGTAGAGTGAGTTTGAATGTGTGGTTTTGGTGTGCGTGGTGAGGGCTTGTGAAGGACTAAATTAATCAGTGTTATGTAACTTTGCGTATTATAATTGTAGGGGCTTTGATTTAACTGCTGTCCATTGCCTCATCTCAATTCACTTTCTATCAAGCAATCTTTCAAACGGTAATGTAATTCTTCACTCCATCCTTATCCACCTACCGGCATAAACAGGGTAGGTCATCAGTCAGGACACACTTTGAAATATCATGACACCTATAAATCGTGCCCTGGTTCTTGTCCCACTCTGTATGCACTCTTCCACCTTTTTACAGAAGCCGGTAACTCTCCTCCTTTACAAAACAAATAGACTTCTCCTCTCTTACTTAAAAATTATCATGGCAGATCTTACGTACGGCATGGTTTTGCTGCTCACTTTTTGCCTGTTGTATTCTGGTTCAAAAAGAACAGATATCATTCATCAATACTAGACCATCATAAGAATCTAATGGTTTGTTTGTTTTAGCT
>JAGKTI010042202.1:0-10141 GCA_018397915.1 Birgus latro
CTTTGTTGTTCCTGTAGATCAAATCATGAGTTGTATGAGGGAACTGATCGCGTTTGTTAATAAATCTTATCCTTAGATTGTATACATCGGCGTTTGCTTGGCGTGGTCTGAGGGAATATATGAAGGTGTTTCTTATCAGTAATTCTTGTATATGTGTGTGGCTGTCCCCTTATTCGAGAAATATTGTCCGTGCATCTCAAGCTAAGTCCCTCACTTCCTCGTTCTTCTGAAATTCACCTCCTCACCACATTCTCTGTCCCCCTTCCTCCATTCTGACCTAATGGCAAGCCTCGGAATATTTATAGGTGCTTCTCTTGTCAGTTATGTCAGCCATACGTCATCCCAGCGTACTTACCGAGGGTCAGATACAAAAAAGAAAAAAAACAAGTCACCTCCTGATGTGCTGCGTAACACGAAGGCCTGTATTGTAAGTTACAAAGGAGGTTTAGTGGAACTGTCTTGTGATAAATTTTTCATTTTAAAGATTAACATTCATTTCTGTATTTTCATATAGTTCTAACATCGGAATTGTTTATATCTATAACACAATGGGAGATACTGAGGTGTAGGTTCATATGCTAAATAAATCGCTAGGAAAGATGTGTAACGAAATTCCCAAAGCTGCCCAGAACACGACCCAGAGGACTAAGAATATCTAAATACTGTTATTCATGCACTCTCCGTTACATATATAGGTTGGTTCACTACTCTGAACCCCATGAATAAGGTCAGTATTTATTTATTAATGGGTTCATTTAAAGGAAACCTGTTACTTAATTTCTTCACCTCAGTACAGTTTATCCAGTGATATAAGTTTCAATGCGGTCTCTTTCAGCGTATAAACACAAGTGAACCCGGTGTTACAGATAATTTATTTACATTGCAACTTATCCACCGGGAGGGGTACATTCTCGCTAATAATATTTTCTTTTATCTGTCAAGTGTGTGAGGCTTTTTTTTTTTAAGGTGACGCCACTGCCAGGATCAAATAAAGATCCCTGTGCTGACTCAGAAATAAAATATTCGGTTAGTTATGATGTACGACACGACCACTAGATCAGTACAGGAAACCAACTGATGCCAACTCAGCCCCGCGCTGGAGGAAGACCATTTCATTTACACCGTACTTGTTTGTCTCTTATTTCAAATGTCGAAAAATTTCTCTCAAATGCAGTACATGATTGACAAAGTCTAGGGTTTGTTTGAGCCGTGTTTCACTTTAATCATTTCATTACCATTGGATATACTGTATACTGGCGTTATTCTGGGGCCTTAGAGTAGTGAATCACCTTGTAGTATTCTTCGTTATAGCCCTCAGTGGCCCAGTTGATACAATGACTCCGATTTCTTTCATTTTTTTGATCTCGAAATGATTAATACGAAAAGAAGAATTGTGATTACTGTTTACCGACTGCATTTTTCTTATCGTTCAGTTTTCCTATAGAATACAACACGGGACAGTCAAATTTACATCCACGTCCCCAGCTGTTATGTTGGGTGAACAGTAACGAAGAGGGAAAGAAACTTCATCAAAGAGACTGGCAGTGCAGAGAATGTAACATGCAGGTCTTCCAGTAGCGAGGTGTATAGGTCACCACAGCACCACCAGTTCCCTTTGGTACTGTGTTTAAGGCAGACGTCTTTTGGCGGAGGAGTTTGTACTGTTTATGACATTTTATAACATGACATTTAGGTTGACATTTCTATCAGAGGCCATCATAACATCTTGAATCCGGTGATGCCTTTTCAGTTTATTATCGCTACTCACAAACTCTATTATTAATTTCAAGAGAGCACCCTCAAGAGTGAAGAGGTTAATGAAAGCTGTCTCCACCCCCTACAGTACTAAAATTACTTTCAATGCTGAGTAATATCGCCTAAAAAAGAAAAAACAACAGAAATAAAACAACAAATATGTTACCGTGTTAGAGATTAAACGTTTACCCAAAGTCCCTGTTCAATTTGCAGTAAAACAGGAACATGGGTGTAAAACCGTCTGTTTCGAGTTATATTCTGAGCAGGACTTGGCTGTTTAATCTTCTCAGTATGTTGGCGTATTTTGTAGTTTATTTTTATTAACTCCAGGCAGTGTTATTCAGATTAGGAGAAACTTTTCTAACTGGGGGGTTGAGATCGCTAAGAAAGACTTGCCATACAGTATATGTCCTTCCCTGAACTAAATAAAGCCATATGGTAGTCAGTAATAATTAAGTAAAAATATATTCCGTGGTGGTAAATGGATAAATTTACCAAGGGCCATATCTTTTGTGACTTAGGAGACTCTGCAGTTCATCTTAATCAATGTTTTCTTTTCCCTCTTACACCTGGTATTCTACTGTATTGGCAGCTTAATTTGCACCTGTAACATAGACTATAGCAATAGCGTTAACTAAGAAAGACGTGCTATGGAACCTCCTTTGCCCACGAGAATACGGAGCATTATCTCTTACCGCAGCTGCCCAAAGCACAGTACTGTTGTTATATCATTAGAATTAATTTATCCTTTTAATATGATAAGTCATAGTTTGATTCATTCTTGCTGCTTCCAACGATAATATTCAGTTTGGGAAATGCCTCTCGTTCTGTATGGGGTAATGAAGGCTACATCGGTCTAAACCCCCCAGTTCGGAATATATCTCTATATCTGAATTAAACCTCAAGGGGAAGCAGGAATAAAATAAAAATCGTGTTCTTGGCCGAAAGTTTAACGCCTTCACTTCTATGACTGATTTTATTGTAGCCTATTAAAATCACCCCTAGACTTACACTGAAGAAGTTATATAGAGCCCTGTTAACCTTCCACTGCTAATGTTCTCTCCTACCTTAAGTAAATCCATCTAGTGGTAGCAAGAATATAAAGAACATTATATGCAGAGATGGGTGAGGGAACCTGCTCTTCTGAACCTGCGTAAGACGTAGTTAAAAAAGGAACACGGGACTTAATCTTCCTGTCTCTGAGTCCTGAATTATTCAGGTGGATAAATTATACCCGCAAGCATAAGCCATGCAGGTATAATAAATTAATTAACTATGGCTTCTGGCTTCTTGAAAAGGCTGGTAAGGCTGTTTTGTGGCGCGCGCGCACGCACACACACACACACACGCACACACACACACACACACACACACACACACACACACACACACACACACACACACAATTGAGCTTTGGAACGATCTCTTGTACTGAATAGATTACAACTTTTCACTTCTCATTCTAAAGATTCACTGATACTTTTATGCATTTGCGTTTATGCTTAATTTCTATGTGTACTTGTGTGCGTTTCTCCATTCATGTAAATGTGTACATTTGTATTTGTGTGTGCATTAGTGTTGCAGTTGTCTGTATTTTGTGTCCATAGTAACTATCTTTATTCGGATAATTGGGTGTTTGTTTATTTATGCATCTTTACAGTGTATTTGTATTTATGTTTAGAAGACACTGCAAAACCGTGAGACTATTAACGCGCACATTAATATGAAGAACTCTCTCTCTCTCTCTCTCTCTCTCTCTCTCTCTCTCTCTCTCACATCATGCTTGTCTATCCTTTCCTTTACTTCCTTCCTACTTTCCTACTCTTCTCCCGTCTTCCCATCCACTCACTCTTCTCTTCCTTCCATTCTTTTCTTTTTCAATCTGCCCCACCTTTTCTATCATCCTTTTTCTCCCTTCCCTTCCCCCCCCCCCATCTCTCTCTCTCTCACATACTGAAGTCAAAATACGGTATGATCTTGAACAAACTGTAACATGTTTTCTCCTCGCAGTATTTCAGAGGTGCTCACAAAACAACTCTCTAACTATGCACCTAAATCTAACTGGGGGAAATGTGGATGATTTATAATAATACCTGTTTAGTAAAGCCAGGATGAATCCCAGTTTTGCCACACAACGGCATATAAGCAAGAACTCTGCGTGGCTTGGAAGCATATGACATGATACTTGAGCATGATTAGTTAACATAATTTTGCACAAAGTGGCTGGCACAGAGCTCAGCTGGAGCTTAGTTTACCGCGTAGATGTGATGACAGTACTTTAACATGTTGATTTCTTTTCATTCTGAAGCTTCCAACCCCTTCGGTTAAAACCTTCACCTCCAAAGGGGCCTGGTGGTCTAATGGTTGTGTACTCGGTCGATGACAACTGGTTCTTATAAACAGTACCTTCAATCCTACAGGTGACTGGGGCTTCTTCTATCACGTAAATTCTTTCGTGGATTTAGGTTAGTCTCCTAGCCTAATTTGTTCTTGAAGACGGCGGCTGCCTACCCTCGATACCCTGCACGCCCACTCCTCGAAGGGCCATACTTTGTTTAATTCCACTCACTCGTTACAGTAATTCTGCATCGAGTGATAAGCCAAACGGTTTCTTGTCACCAGAAAACAATTTACCATGGTGATCTTGTTGGTTATGGCTCCTCAGTCAGACTTGGCCCGTGAAGGATTAAATCCGATTCGCTGTTGAACCTTTTTGTTCACATAATGTCGCCTACTGCGAGCAACTAGTTATTAATGTCATTCATGTTTGGACTGAGTAGCTTAGCTCAAGGCCATACATTCCTGATTTTGACACTTCAAGTCTGCTTGTGTTTTGCGGTAAAATTACGATCCGTCAAAGCACAGTAGCAATAAAAAGTGTTTTACATTTACTCTGAGTATCTCCAACACGTTGTGAGAAGAAAAGAAATGCAGTTTGTTCAAGGTTTGGCTTTATTTTTTTCATAGGTTTATTGACTATCTCTTTTCTTTCCCCTCTTCCCCCACGCCTCCGCTCTTTTTTCCCTCTCTCCCCGTTCTGCTTCAATATGTTTCCCTTGGTCTTTCTCGTGTCCTCCTCTTTTCTCTGTTGTATTCCCCTCTGGCTCTCCCTTTATTCTATCTGTTTCCCCTCTCCTCCCCTCTCTCCTTTTTTCCGCTGCTCATATCACCCTGTGTTTTGTCCCCCTCCCTCTCATATACACTTTTTTGTATCATACACCAGACGTCATTTTAGTTTTGAGAAGCAAGGTGTAAACCATTCCACTTTACCAATCTCAGTCTCCCTCACTCCTTTCATCTCCATTCCCACTCTCACTATTGGTCCACACTCTTCTCTTTCCTCTCTCTCTCTCTCTTTCTCTCTTTCTCTCTCTCCTTCCAGCCTTTCCCTTTCCTATTTTCCCTTTTTCCCTCCTCTTTCCATTCCCTCCCTACAACCTCACCTCTCACCTCCCTCTACCTACCCACGCCTCATTTCTTCCATTCTTTCTGTCTCTTCTCCTCCCCCCTTTTTTCCTCTCTCTCTCTCTCTCTCTCTCTCTCTCTCTCTCTCTCTCTCTCTCTCTCTCTCTCTCTCATGTCCATTTTTGTATCCTACACCAGAGGCAATTTTAGCTTCTAAACTGAATATATGTTGCTCTGCTCGATTTTTTTTCCCTCCCAGTCCTTCATCCGTACAAAATAAATCTACAGACTTACCCACATATTAAGGGTAGGGCAGGAAAAAAAAATGTTGTGTGGGAAAATATATACTGCTATTATCCTTCAGAATTATAACACAGATATAATTTAAAACGTAATACATGAGTTACATAAGATAAGGCAAGAAAAACGTAAAATTTATTCCGGAAGAGAACTGAGTAAGCAACGAAAAAGCAAATTATTGAAATGAAGGAAAGCATAGAATTATTAAAAATATGGAACTAGCATATTCTTTTCTCCTTTAGCATCGATTACACAATTTCTGATCTTGAAGGAAACTACATTTTGCTATAATGTTGTCAGCCTGATCACATGCATTACCTGAGTCAGTCATGATCCATCCTTATTCGGGGAGAGGCTACTTTTATGTTGATTAAAATCCTCTGCAGCCCCAGGAGTATAAGAATTAGGATATCTGTTACCGCTGCAGTGTTAATGGAGGCTGATTTTTACGCTTACACACACAAAAAAAAGTAGGCGATGGATAACACGATCACGATGACACCGACGACGACACTGACTTATATATTTGTTTGCTATATGTGGACGAGAGTAATAATAATGATGATGAGTGTATTGATGAGGAGGAGGAGGATAAGGAGGATAATGTCCTGGAATCTTGTTCGCTTTGGTTGGGATGATGATGATGAGTGTTTCCTGCATAACTCTTTGCATCGGTTATAATGATCGTGATGATGATGATAGCCTTAAGTATGATGATGACTTCCTGTGACAATGAGAAGTGACGGAATGTCTTGTCTTCGTATTTTATCAGCACCTAACTGATTAAAAATCTCCCTCTCTTCTTTCCCTCTCTCTCTCTCTCTCTCTCTCTCTCTCTCTCTCTCTCTCTCTCTCGCTCACGAAGCCACGTTGCGAGCTGCTTTTCATGTTGCAGCAAGTAGCGCAGACCTGTGCCAGTCAACTACCTTGTGACTGGGTAAACAATGAATTTCTCAGGGTCAGAATATGAACACTCTCAGTCTCCATTGACGCACTCTTGACTGAATATAAACGTACGTCATCGGTAGGAAGAGAGTACTAGAGTTGTCCCTACCATGAGAGGGCTAAACCTATGTGTGTTTTTTTTTTTTTTTTTTAGGCGCGGGGCTAGGACATGATTGATTGATTGCCTGATGGTAATCGTAGCAGCCAACTGTCATTATCGGGGCAATTCCAGCTAACGCTGGTCGGTTTTACTGAACAGAAATTTGGTCATAGCAGCTTGAGAGTCATAATGATACAGGCATTCATATGAACACCAAGAGCATTTGCCTAGGTAAACACATTGAGATTTTTTTTTTTTTTAACAAAGATGATGATGATACAGATTTTCCCACCTAACCGAAAAGTCAGAGTGGGAGCGGGCCTAAGGTGAGACGCCCGCCAGTGAAAATGCGTAAACGAACGAAGCTCTCCGGAGAACAGCGCTGGTGTGATGTAAAAAAAAAAAAAAAAACAGGGACTATGTGACGTTGTCGTAGAGCTGCATTTCACGTGTCATTTCTAATTTTTGCAGAATTCTCTCTGCAATCGCCTCAGGGTCAAAGAGACTCCAGTCAATGGAGATGGCATCAGAGGAAGGAGACTTGCTGGAAGCAGGGCTGCAGGCAGGCTCGGGCGTCGCCGACGGAGATGGAGAAGAGGGAGGTAAAACTGTGGCCTCCAAAGTGGTCGGGAGGCCCTCTATGGCAGGTGGATCACTGTCAGCAGTGGATGGTGATGCAGGGAGAGGAGGGACATTCGCGTCCAGATGGTAGGAGTGGACGGGAGAGGCAACTGTCCCCATGACTGCTGATGGCGAGTCGCGAGAAGCAGGAGGAACGTCGTGGTGTTCAACATCGATAGGCAAAGCAGGGGTGGAGGTGGAGGAAGCCTTCGCCCTGTTGAAAGGAGCGTCGATCTGCAACCTTTTCCGTGGTGTTGTGCGGAGTAAGGGAGGCTGCAGCTGAGGGGCATGACGCTCCTGACGGGGGACTGCCTGCGCACCGCGGGCGAAGCTCTGTGGAATGACAAGGTGCGGGAGCCCATTTTCCTCAAAAATCTGAGGGAAAAAAATGAGCAACGCCTCCTTGTCATCGCCACAGAATGCCTTCGCCGTCGCGAAGCACATGGCGATGATTGTGTCAGTATCCCCAGGACACCGACGATCCACAGGCCGGCGCCCTCAGGCCGTGGGACGCCGACGTGCATAGGCAGAGCCCTGCACAGCTGCACCTCCCGGTCCGGTGACGTCCCTAGCCTCAGGACCCTTCGGTGTCTGATGGACACGGAACACAACTGTCTCGCCCTTGGCCAACGAACGCTGGCGGCGTCGGAAAGCAGATACAATGATCCCGAGGCGGTGTACAAAATACATCAGCGCCGGTGTCTTGGCGCCGAAAGAACCCGTACCCCACCTTCACACTGTACCACTTGACGACGCCTGTGATGGTCTACGCTCTGGGTGACTCTCCTGTGTCAGTGGTGGCCCCCTCGAAGGGCCGTAGGCCGAGACACGAAGAGAAGACATCGCTGAAAGGCAGGAAAGTCTGCGGGAGCAGGAACCCACGTTTCACTGGCTGAGGGAGAGCTCTGAACACCGCGGCTGCCTGCGCGATAATGTTTTAAGTCTCCGGGAGCAGGAACCCACGTTTCACTGTCTGGGGGCTTAACACAACGGCTGCCGGGGCGAGAAGTCTGCGGGAGCAGGAACCCATGTTTCACTGCCTGGGGGAGAGCTCAGAACACCACGGCTGCCAGCGCGATAATGTTTTAAGTCTACGGGAGCATGAACCCACGTTTCACTGCCTGGGGGCTTAACACAACGGCTGCCGGTGCGAGAATGGAGAGCTCTGAACACCACGGCTGCCGGCGCGAGAATGTTTTAACAAAGAGAAATTACAATAAAGAAGTCAAGGTATGTGATTGTTTCAAGTCTGTTAACATACATTCTGGCTAATATCAGTGTAGTTTATTCAGGTGTCAGAAATCTTTAGGGTTAAAAAGCTGACTCGATTTCTTGCTTTGCTGCTGTGGACGCTTTTCGGTAATTTATACAGACTAACTACACACTAAGTTAAACTATATCAACGTCAGCGCGCATGAGGACGTAAAGGAAAAAAATATGGTGAACGTTCTATGATCGTAGCTGCTGTTTTTATTCACGGTAATACGAGAAGAATTTTGTCAGATGAAGGAAATCCATGCACAAAGTCAGTCCAGTTTGTTAGCCTCAACGAATGCACAGTCTACTTAACAGATTTTTTTAATCAAGTTAGTAAGAAGTAAATGAACCTCCTTCACCCTGATTTATGGATTCTGCTCTTACAGACGTTAGGAAATTCTGTTCATTTGTAGGAAACCATATTAGGCAAAGGGAAAGTCTACTCTCCTGTCACCGTGGAGGAAAACAGACAAGGAAAATGTGTTATGGTAGTCTTCTCTGACCTTACACGTGCGTTATATTCTAGCTAACAGTACAAGCTTTTGTTCAGCCGAGACGAATTCTGTACTTAGTAATAAACCCTCCCTTGTCTGCGTGAAAGTATGCGTCGTGTACTCATGAGGTAAAACTTAAACAGAAAAGGTCAAAAACAGTGAGTCTCCTTCAGTCCGCCTCAAACACCCATCAAGGTAATACAGCGTAGAGACATGCACAGTTTGTACCCGTGAATCCAGTGGCGTCTAATTCTTTTTTTCTTGCAAGTACTGTATTAGTCGGATTTTTTCGGTTTTGGAAAGATCCTTAATACTGCATGGGATAATGAAGAACATCTAATTACTCCTGTTACAAATAAAAAAAATAAAAATCTCTTTACCCTAAATAAAAGAACATGGACGTAGCAAAGCTAAACGAGATCAGACTCATCATAGTTATGGAATTAAACAAATCAAATAAAAAATTACGTTACCCCTTTGATCTTATGTGCGTATTTTGCTGACGCTAACGTCAGACATTTTTCTTTTATTAATCTGAAAGTCATGCACAGGACTAAAGTATTCTCTTGTTAGTGTAAATCAATGCACCATCTATTCTTGAAAGGGGTAAGAGGCAAATGAGTCTCCTTTGCCTTTACTAAAACATTCAGCAGGGTAAAAAAATGCATAGGGACATTCACAGGTTAAATATTTATCACCGGTAACGTTTTAATAGACTTTATTCTTACTATTTCCGAATGATCCAGTTGTCTTTGGAAAGGACTGTAGAAATGAAGCGGTTAATTAAGACTTCCTTGTTTACTCCTTCTACTGTCAGTTTTTCTTTTTTTTCTTTTCTTTTTTTAGGACAGACCTCGTTTATTGAAGGGGCCAGAGAAGGATACTGTACATTTAACTTCTCCTGTTCAGAAGTCCCTCCTAAATTGAATTAATGGATTTGAAAGCAACAAAATATAAGAAATGCCTCATCGTAGCGAAGGAGTTAAAACAGGAGGTAAAAAGTAAGCTCCTCTCTCCTTACTTGTGTACTATATTCATGTTAACACCAGTTGTATTTCTTCAGATTAGAGAAACCTTGCAGATCAAAGGAATAAACTTCCATGTTCACGTGCAAGAATGTACTGTTTTCTTTGGACACGAAGCTACAACAGAGGAGGTAATAAGTAAATGAGTGGCCTTCACCCTGGCTGAAGCACCTTTTATGGCGATGTAGCGTTGAGACATGAGCGGTTTATGTTTATGTGCTTCTGTATTTTCAGTTTAA
>JAGKTI010042204.1:0-10140 GCA_018397915.1 Birgus latro
AAAATAAATAACACGCAATGAATAACTGAAATGAAAATAAATAACACTCAATGAATAACTGAAATGAAAATAAATAACACGCAATGAATAACTGAAGTGAAAATTAATAACATGCAATGAATAACTGAAATGAAAATAAGTAACACGCAATGAATAACTGAAATGAAAATAACAAGCAATGAATAACTGCAATGAAAATAACACGCAATGAATAACTGGAAAAAATGCAAAATGAAAAGGCCTTTGAATAAACCAGTGTATAGCGCAATGGCGGATTAGAGTTGAGTATATGGCTCCCCGTGAATGAATGCATGAATGAGATAGCTGCACAGGAGTGTTAATAACGAAGGACATGAATACAGGGTGAATAACGAAGGACATGAATAAAGTGAATAACGAAGGACATGAATAGAGTGTAAATAACGAAGGCCAAGAATAGTGAGTAACAAAGGAAATGAATAAAGAGTGAAGGAACTAAGGATGAATAAAACAGGATACATGAAAAACGCTCTTGGTAGATGATGAGTTAATAAATGGCAAATGAATAACAGGTTAACGAAAGATCAATACAAGATTGAAGAACGGCAGGTGAATAACACAATAACTGAGGCAAGTGAGAATATACGGCGAATGAATGCATGAGTAAGAAGTTATTTAATTCACCATTCACCATTCAGTCCTTTATTCCTCTCTCAGCAGCGTAGGTGACCGGGGCTACGCTATTCCAAGCCCGAACAATACATTTAAGGCGAGTGACCAGCCTCCCCCATCCCTGAGTGACATTATGTGAGCAGTAAATTCTAAACACTCCTTCGCTTTAAAGGCTTATGGACCTAAACTCACTAGACCACCAGGCGTCCAAGTATGAGAACCACCAGTAGAAATAACTAATTTTCTAGTAATATATGGTTTTCTGGGTTATAGGAGTTTCTCTGGGTTGTCACTCAGTGTGGATTCACCTAAAGATAGCACTACATCGAGTGAGTGGATAGTTAACGTATAAAAAAAAAAAAAAAGGCAGAGGAATCATACAATAATCATGAGTCACAACAACTGAATAAAAGAATGACTGGAGAATTAATAGATGACCTACAAAGACACACTTACTAAAATATGAAAACTAATCAAAGGCTAATGAATAACAATGAATGAAAAATGGAAGGATGAGTAAAAAATGGCGAATGAATAACAGTGAATGAAAGATGAATAGATGAGTAAATACTTGCAGATGAGTAACAGTGAATGAAAAGTGAATAGAAGAGTAAAAACTAGCAGATGAATAACAGTGAATGAAAGATGAATAGATGCGTCAAAATGGCAGATGAATAACAATGGCTACAAATGAGTAAGAATAAGAGGCAAATGTAAAACAGGCTGGATGGGAGATGAATAAATGAGTGAAATATAACAGATGAATAACTGAAAAACGGATGATGGACAGATGAATGAAAACTGACAGATGAATAACACTACAGTTGAAGGATGAGTCACAGTATATGACAAATGAATAATAACCTGAATGGAAGATGAATACGAGTGAAAAAAGGGACAGATGAACAATATTGCACTAAAAAAATGAATAAAAATGTATGGCCGAATGTCAGATGAATAAAAGGAGTGAAAACTGGCAGAAAATGAAATGTGAATAAAAACAAATCATAAATGCATAACAGGTTGAAGAGAAGATTGATGAGTCAATGATTAGCAGATGAATAACACTACTGAAAGATGAATAAAGCGCTAAGTGAATAACAAGCTGAATGGATTATGAACAAATGAATAAGAATACACGCCACATGAATAACCGAATGGAAGATTTGGTTCTAACAGTAAATGGTAGATGAATAATACTGAACCGAAGATGCATAACAATAACAGCTGAATCACAGAGAAAGATGAAGGGGATGAGTTACTTTAAATGGCCGATGAATAACAGTAATGAATAATAAATGGCAGAGGTGTAACTGACCAAAACAAGATACTATGATCGGTAAATGAAAACACTGAATGAATACTGAGTTTGTATAACGACATGAGTGACAACGGATGAATGATAGGTTACTATAAATTGCAAATGAATAACCACGCATGACAGATGAGTAGATGAGTACTATGATTAGCAAATGAATAACAGCGAGTGAAAGACAAGTATATGTATTACTATGACCGTCAAATGAATAACAATGAATAACAGACGAGTACACGGATATCAATGCAAGAGAGAAATGACAATGAATGAAAGCCAAGTAAAATAAGGTGGGTGAATGACTAAACAGAATATGAGTAGACACAACAATTAACGCCAAATGAATAAGAATGTAACACGTATAACATTAAATGGTGGATGAATAAGGCTGAAAAAATATGACTACGAGGAAAAGTCCAATTAAAATATGAGAAGATGAATAACAATGTATAACAAATGAATTAGTGAAAGATAAATACAAACACACAGTAGGTATATAAGACTAAGAAAAATGTAAGTAGATGAATAACAATAAACTGGCAGATGAATAATTATGGAAAACGAATAAATGAATAACAAGTACATATCCGTCAAACAAGAGACAATGAAGAAGACGAGTAAATAAACAATAAATGGCTAAGAAAACTCAAAATGGAAGAAGGAAGTAATGTAAAGTGATTAAGGCTACAGTGAATGATCAGGAAAGTAACATGACAAGAATAAGAATTTCTATCAGTCTATTGACAGACTCCATAATATAATCCCGTAAAAGGTGGTCGTTTGTCTCTGAGTTAGCTGTTTTACGGGGAGGGGCACTAACTCTCCGCACTTGTTGACAAGTAGGAATCACGTATGGGTTGGTTATATGGTTACCACCCAGCGTTGCAAATGGTTTTCTGGCTTACAGGAAACCATTAGGCCTGTCACTCAATGTAAAGCCACATGAGAAGGAAAGAGTAGTAATAAAAAGTGACAGGAGAGATGGGAGAAATAAGAAGAGAGGAGGGCAGGCAGAAAACGAATGACAAAGGTGAAGGAAGAAGTAGGCAGCACTACATCAAGTGAGTGGATGATGGTCGCCACCACCTACCACAAATAAGAATGTAAGAACTGAAAAAATGTAAAGATGGTGAATAAAGCTGAACAGAATACATGGAGATAATAAGGTACGGTATAACTGATAATATGAATATAATTAGGCTTGCTGTGGGGAGGGGGCTTCATTACTTATCCTAGCACCTCTTCCTTCCCGATTTATTTTTGGATACGGATGGGTAATATCGTTTTGTGCGTTACCTGTGCAGAAGATGGTGATATTAGAATGATTTTTGAGTAACACAGAAGAGGGTGGCATGGTGTATTATGCAAAATAAATCTCTAAGGAAAAGGTGTTAGGGAGCTTTCTTACCCAACGAAAATACGGTCTTTGTAATAGCTTCGAAAGGGCCTTTAGGGATGCTGTTGTTTGCTTTCCTTTGTACCCATTACATTGCTTGGAGATAATAATAATAATGATAAAAACAAACAGCATATGAACAACAGCGAATGGGAGATGGATAACTGATGAATAACAGTGAATGGAAGATGAAAAATAGTGAATAATACGAGTGATTACTAAAATACTGTAACTAAATACCCAGGTGAAACGTAAGTAAATGAATAATTAATGGCTGATAAATAACAATCTAAAAATGGAAGCTGAGGAAAAATAAATTGTGAATATGACTGAATACAAGATGGTGGTGGTCAAGTGGTTAGAAAACTGGTCTGCTGTTTGAAAGTACCCGAGTTCCTTCCCAAACCCGGGCAAGGAAAAATCTGATAAGCATTGTCAAAATAGATCTTACTAATTTTCCACAAGACCCATCGACATATATAAAAATTCCAACAAATAAAATTACACAAGTTCTAAATGCGACAAATACTCAATATGAACGGTGGGTAATAGTGCTGAAGTGGTGACATGTGAAAGGGTGTGGCAAGTAGAAGGATTACTGGACCTGAGGGAACGGGTCGATCACGCAATCGAACAATAAACGGTTGATCAATAAGGGACTTTGTGAAAGAGATTAATAAATACCTCCACGGAAAAATAAACTAATAGGCATGAATAACAGGCTAAATAAAAGATACGTAAAGGAATCATAGGATGAATTAATGATGAATAGGGCGTCAATGAAATATAATGAATAAAAATAAATGCAATAATTAAATGACTGAAGGAACTGATTTAGACTGAATGACAATAAATTATCAAACTGAAAAACAGTAACTGGAATAAGAATACAAGAGCAGAAATAATACCAGACGAATACTCTGACAGTCACAATCAGCTAAATCTACGGTCTTAGTCTGCCCTGTTACAGTATCAGAGAGCGCATACCTCCGCCAAAGCCAATATAATTCAATATTTATTCCTGCATTCGAATCCGAATTCACTCCAAAATCTAATAAACTCTTCAATGACCCACTGCTCACCTATCCACCAAATTTCACTGCAATCCCAAAACTTATACACAAACACACACGGGTGAATACATAACGTCCGTCCAGCTTCATTACTTCACTAACGAAGATAACAGTAAATGGTAAATGAATAAAATACACAGTAAACGAAAAAAATGATAACGGTACTGGATAAATGACTAACTGCAAGAGTACAGGTAACAATATATATCTGATGAACAACACGCTGAACAGACGAGGAGTAAAAATGAATGGCAGATATAACCCAACGGGACAGTTAATAAAGGTGAAGAATGAATAATGCATATTTTCAAAAAGTGTAAAATGAAATGGACATGAAAAGGAGACACCGGGTACAATGAATGACAGCGAAAATTAACCCTTTCAGGGTAGAAACGGCTCTATTATATTTTATTCAACCGCCAGACGATTTTATTCAGCTGAGTGAGTCATAGGAGGCTGAATAACCTGAAAAACTGACAATGATGAGGAAATAATGAAAGTGAATGACTCAAGGATGAATTAGTAACGTATGATGTGACTATGATCTGTGTCCTGTATTACTGAATGATCGATGCAGTGAATAACAGTGTATAAGCGATGTAAAATGCGGCGAATTAACCACTTCGGCGGTGAATATTTGATAAGTCACTGAAACAGCACCAAATAACCAATGTGATGAGAGAGAGAGAGAGAGAGAGAGAGAGAGAGACCAACTCAATCATTTAACCTCTTCATTACGAGCGGTCTCTCCTAAATTAAATTAAATAGTCTGTGTTAGCAAAAGAAAAAAAATGTATAGAAAATGGACTGAAGGGTTAAGAAATGGTGACGTGGCAGAAAGTGAAGGAAGAAAAGAAGAGAAACGAGAATATTAGGGAAATGTGGAGAGTGAAGGAAAAAGGGAAAAATAAAGAGGGAAATGCTACTAAATGAGAAGCTGAATCAACTGTGAAATTAAGAAAAGTGAGATGATGCTGAAGAGGAAAACGCTGAATAATGAAAAAAGGTCGGTGAAAAGAATATGAAAGCGAAAAGGAAAAATACACACACGATGGAAATATAAGGAAGGGGAAATGTATAAAAAGGGAAATGAAAAACAAAATGAAAAGACAAAATGAAGAAAAATGTAAATAGGGGGAAAGTACATAAAAGGGAAACCGAAATGGGGAAAATGCAGACGAGGAATATCAGGAAAATGGACATGAAGAAGATTAAGAAAATGCAGAAAATCGCAAACGAAGAAAAAAATGCGGGAGGAAGTGGAAATGTACGAGAGGGAAAGTGCGGTAACAGGAAAAACGCAGGAAAATAAAATCTTAAAAAGAAGAAAATGTAAAAAAAAATTAAGAGAGGAAATGTAAAAAAAGAAAACGAAGGTAAGATAATGAAGCTACGGGATGAAAATGAAGGAAAAGGGAAATGACGAAATCAAAAAGTGGAAGATGCACAACTGGGAAAATGCTTAGAGATAAATGCATAAAATAAAATAAAAAGTCTGCAAAAAAGAGGAAATAAAGAAAAAGGAGAAAATTAAGAAAGGTGACGGCAAAATATGGAGAAAATGAAGAAAATACGCAAATACGCAAAAAAGGGAAAGTTTACAAAAGGGGGAAACACAAAAAGGAAAAAAGAGGAAAAAAAAAGGAAAAGCCGAAGGGGAAAATGCAGCAAATGTGACTACAGAAAAGGAGGACAAAAACATAATAAAGGGGAAAAGCAGAAAAACTGAAATGTAGTGAAAAGGAATATGAAGGGAAAATGCTGAAAAAGGAAACACCGCAGAGGAAAAGTAAAAAATAAAAAGGAAAGTGAAAAACTTGGAACAGTGAATAAGAAAAAAAAAGTGGCAAATGAAAACATGACGACCAGCAGGAGACAGAAAGAAAAAAAATCGTAATAGGAAAAGTGAGATAATATAAAAATAGGGGGGAAATGAAGAAAAGGGGGAAACTACAGAAACTGGATGTAAAGGGAAATGAAAAAAGTACGAAACAAGCGAAGAAAGAAAGAAAAAAACAGTAAAGGAAAATGAAGCACACAGGATGTGCATAAAAAAAGTAAAGCTGAAAAGGGTAAAATGCAGGAAAGGAGAAAATGCAAGAAAGGTAAAAATGCAGAAAATAAATTTAAAAATACGTAAGAAATTACTAACTGCGAAGAGAAATTCTGTGACATCTTGAATGATGGATAAAATGAGTACGGTAGTATTATACAAATGAGTAAGCTTCAAAGAACCGTAATATGGGGCCTCGCCAAAGTCTACGGGCGTGAAGCGGGAGCTTCAGGACCGTAATATGGGGTCTCGCTATAGTTGCTGAAGTCCACAGGAGTGAAGTAACTCGCTTCCAAAAACTCTAGTGAGTGACAGACGGTTAAGGCCGCTTCAAGAGATTCTACCGCATATAAAAACGCAAGCAACGAATTGAACGATAGGGAAAGAAAAAAGACTGACAGGGCGACAGCTACGAAATTAACCCTTTAGTACGATGATGTCTTGTTTTCTAGCCCTCTCCCGACGGTTTACCTCAACCAAAATAGGCGTGGACGCTCAATATCCTCTCATGTGATGTACTGCTACCAACATGTACTACAAGTCCATACCGATTAACAAACCAAATAATTTCATGTAATCCCCCAACAATAAATAAAAAATAAAAAAATAAAATAAATACATAAATAAGTTGGATGTATGCATAAAACTATCAGACGCAGAGACGGAGGTTTAGTGGAATGAAGCGTTCCAACCGGATTTTTTTTAGAAGGTGAATAGAGGAAGGAAAAAATAAGGGGGGGGACACAAGAATTACGAGTCCAATGATGGTTGAGGTCCAATGTTCACACAGCGTAATGTCACTCAGGGAAGACTGACTGGTCACTCTAGGCTTCAATATATGGAATAAATAGCCTAGTTGCGGGTAATTACGGTCCTAACGGGGTAATACAGAACTGGATGGAAAATTATCTCCTCGTAGTGAGGGGGTTAATCAAGGGAATTTGTAACCCCTTCAGTTAAGGCTCCATAGATGAATAAAATCGCTGGGAAATATTAAGAACAAAATACAACAGAAAGAGGAGTACTAATAAAGACAGCAGTGAAACAAAGGCACAGACAACAGCGAGAAAGATAATAATGAGAGACTGCGGTGAGGCCACGGGCATATAATTTCACTGTTACAAGTTTAAGCAAATGACAGCCCTCTATTTAAAAAGGCAGTAGCCATAAAACAGTAACAGATAAGCAATGAAATGGACAACAGCGGCAGACAGCGCTAAAACAGATGACAGCAACATACAGCGGTGAAATGGATGACAGCACCGGAGAAACAAATGATAGTAAAAGAGCGGTGAAATTAGTGACAGCAGCAGTGAAACGGGTGAACGGTAAATATCAAAACAGAAAACTGACATAACAGGAACGGTGAAATGAGTGACATGAACAGTGAAATGAGTGACACCGCAACATACAAAGCAACATAATGGGTGATGGGTCTAGAGCAGTGAAATCAGTGTATAATCAGCAGGAGACAGCAGTGAAATCAGTGTATAATCAGCAGGAGACAGCAGTGAAAGGGGTTGCGATAAAAACAGCGACAGCGAAACTGATAACAGCAGTAGACAGGAGTGAAACGGGTGACATGACGTGACAGAGCAAAGTAAAGGAATACAGTATACGTAAGGAAGAGCAGTGAGGTATCTGAGGCAATAGAAAGCAGTGAAAGCGCGATAGACAGCAGCGAAAAATTAAAGTCATTGGGAGAAAACTACAGTATATGAAACGGGTGAAAGCGATAGGGAACAGTGAAGAGGATGAAACTGAACGATAGGGCAGTAGAGTATGTGACGGCATTAGACAGCAGTGACAGCATTGGATTACAGCAAAACGGGTGACGAAAGCCTGAACAGGTATCAAGAGACAACAGTGAAAAGGATGACGGCAACATGCAACAAAGAGCGGTGAAAAGGGGCTAAGGTACACGATAAGAGAATGAAGTTCGGGTAACAAGAGTACAAACAGCCCCGTTAAAATATCACCCTTTAGACAGCAATTTCCACCCACCCAAGTTATTTAGACAGATTAGATAATTAAGTTACAGAACAGGTCATCTAAAAAGGCCAGGTCGTTTTTCAGAGGTTAGGTCATTTAGATATGTTTGGTCACTTAATGTGTTAGGTCACTTAGAAAAGTCAGGTCATCTTTGAAAAGTTAGGGTCATCTTTGAAAGGTTAGGTCATGTAAAATATTTAAAAGAGGTCATTCTGAAAGGTCAGGTCATCTTTGAAAGGTTAGGTCATTCAAGATATTAAAAAGGTCATCCTGAAAGATCACGTCATTTTGAAAGGTCATGTCACTCTAGGGTGGTAATTTTGAAAGGTCAGGTCACTGTAAAAGATCAGATTAATTAGACATATGGTCTGGTTATCAAATTGTTCTGTGAATGACAGGTTATGTCATTAGATCAAGTTACCTGTTCGATGAAGACAGAAAAATTAGGCCATTTCGGTACGTCAAGCCATTATATAGGTCTAGTTATTTACCTGAATCAGGTCACTTAGTCTGAGCAGGTCATTACGATACACAGGTAAGAAGACAGGTCAGTTCACACAGGTGTCATGTCACAGAATAATGAGATCGCGCTATCTGAAATATCAGGTCATTATAAAGGTCATGTCATTCATAGGTCTGTACAGGCAGGTCAGAGCATTTCATCTCATTACAGTCATTTAACAGCACTGCTCGCCTGCACATCAAAGGTCATTTATACATAGTAGGTCACTTACCATCACAGATTATTATAAAATGTCAGATTATTCAGTATCATAGGACACATTAACATCAGATGAAATTTGATATTCACACGTCGCTTGAACATCACAAGTAACTTCAACATTACAAGTCATTTAAACAAGTAAGGTCATTAAAATAGGTCAGGCAATTAAAACAGGTCAGGTCATTAGAACAAGCCAGGTCATTAAAACAAGTCAAATCATTCAAGTTCGGTCATTAAAACGTCAGGTCACTAAAACAAGTCAGGTCATTAAAACAGGTCAGGTCATTCAAACATCACACTTCCCTGAATATCACAGACCACCTAACCCTTTCGGCACGATATTTTGTTTTGCTTGCTCCTTCCAGGCGATTTTTATCAGTTTTACCCCTTCACTAAGAGGACATCTGATTTAGTTTGTTCTTGCTAACAGGAGACAACTTCATATTATTATTATTATTATTATTATATTATTATTTTTACTGTCAGCAAAATATAAATTTACACCGATCTTAACCAGAAAAAACTCCTAAATTGAATAAAACCGTCTGGTAATAATAATAATAAAAACAATAACTAGAATGGCACTCAGTAGAGCGCATACCTCCGCCAACTCCCTATGTCGCAATCTTAAAGTGAAAAAAAAAAAAATCCTGGATCCGCACCTTTATCCGGATCCGCACCAAAATTTATTGGAGTGTATTTTGGGCCAAGGCCCATTCTTCTACCAAGTTTCGTGGAAATCCGTCCAGCAGTTTTTGTGTAATCTTGTTCACAAACCAACCAACAAACAAACGGATAGGGGTGAAAACATAACCTCCTTGGCGGAGGTAATAACAGTTTTTTTTTTTTCTATGTGACCGACTCTGGGTATAGGCTTTACAGCCTGCTATCAAGGCCCAGCAGTCCTCCTACATACCATACACCTCTACATGTCAC
>JAGKTI010042206.1:0-10140 GCA_018397915.1 Birgus latro
CAGGCACTGGTGTACGAGGAACTGGCCGTAAAGATGATGGAGCAGCTGGGTGTGGACGGTCGAAGCTGCATCCTCAGGTTCCTGTGCGAGTTGCAGAAGCGGCCCATAGCACGTTGGTCCATCGCCGGCCGTCTGCTCACTCTCCTCTTCACGTGAGTTCCTTGGAGCCTTGAAGGGTTTAGTTTTTTTTTTCTGGAGACGTGGTAGTACTTTGTGTGTGTGTGTGTGTGTGTGTGTGTGTGTGTGTGTGTGGATGTAAAATAGTCGACAAACTTACACGTCCAATTTTCATTTTACTCTGAGTATTCGTAGAACTACTGGAAGTATGGTTAGCCTCTTCATCATCACAAGCATTGTTCCTCCTCAGCTTCCAGTTTTATATAATAGGATAATAGTGTTATTTAGGCTTCAGAAACGCCAGTATATTTATGCACGTGGTACACAAGAGCAGTTGGATAGTCAAGGTAACGTGGATTGTAATTGAAACTACTTACTAACCAGCAAAGAATTCACCTGACGCCTATCCCCTAACCTAAACAAAGATCATGTGTGAGAAGCCATTATATATACATACTGTATACTGGGAAAAGGATTCTGTGTATGTGTATTGTGGGTAAGAGTTCTACATGCAAGTGTAGGCGTTGCAAGTGTCATGCGTGGCCCTGCATGTGTGGATGAGTGCACATTTCGAGTATTATCTTTTGTTTGGAAAGACTTTGATCTCAGGCAGCTTGTTTGCTTCTCTACTCCAGTGTTAGGTCAGGCAGTGGGACATTATAGGAGGACGGACGCTGCCAGATACAGTACGTGCAGGGTTGGAGTGCCTTGTTTGCTTCTCTACTCCAGTGGTAGGTCAGACAGTAGAACATTATAGGAGGACGCACGCTGCCAGATACAGTACGTGCAGGGTTGGAGTGCCCGTGACTTTGAAGTGAGCCCCAAACAAAATTATGAGTCCTATTCTGAAGTGGTCAGTGAGCAAGTAATAGGTGAGCCAGGACTATGATGTCAGCCAGAGTAAGAGTCTGAGTTCTGTTCCATTCTTTTCAACTGACTGCACCAAGGTGAGCGGTAACTCAAGATGAGCCAGGACGAAGTAATTTATTTCCATCTGAGCAATCTGCCTGCCTGCTTTTGGCATCAAAGTGTAGGCCATCTCGACTGTGTACTCATGTTGTGGCCAGGACTAGAGTGCCCTGTCTTCATTGAATATAAAGGGATATTCACGCTGTAGTATGTGCTCTCGGTACATTCGAAACGTCGTCATTGCTGGCAGGATTCCGAAGGCTTGAAGGATGTGTCAATAAATTTGTGTTCCATTTCACTCGCATACTAAGGTGGGGTCTTTCACTCTCACGATTTCTCTTTCAGTGTTGTTGGATCCTACCTCACACCATCTGTTTAGGTGCTGTAAGTGATGAGGCGATAATGAACTCTCTTGACCACCATTCTTCAGTGAATATTGAAAAACCATGAAGATTTTTTATTTTAAGTTCTAGCTGCCTATTCATTTTACATTCATCCTTTTTGCTCCAGATATCCTCCTGAGCCATAAAAATCCTTTGTTTGTACTAATTAAATACCGGCGTGTTTTTAATAACGTAGGTGTGGCTGGGTGCGCTCTCATGACAGCAGACAGGAAAGCTTAATAATGTCTCTCTCTCTCTCACTCTCTCTCTCTCTCTTTCTCTGTGTGTGTGTGTGTGTGTGTGTGTGTGTAATCTTGACTGGCGCTTCCTAATCATCCGGTCATTTCTTTTTCTTCCAGTTTGTTTCATTTCGTTTTCATTCCTTCCTGATGCGTGTCTGCTGATGAAGGAAAAAATATTGCTTTCATCTTCTGGCTGTGGCGCTCTTGGTTTATATTCTTATTTTTTTCCTTACTGGATTCAGAACTTTGATTACCTAGTCTGTTTTTTATTTCTTTTCCGATAGCACCAAATTATTTTAGTAAGCTATGACGTGCTCTGTCAGAGGTTAGATAAAGAAGTAAGTCCTTCATATTGACACTAGATGATTCTGTTAAGCTTGGAAGAGATTCTGCAGACTGGAATGCATAGTTATATCCATCATTAATCCTTTCGCTAACCCCCTCTTGTACCAATACACTATTCGTGTATGGGATACCTCTAGCATATATTCACTATGGACGGTGGGTGTTAGCGCCGAAGTGGTGACATTTGAAGGTGTATGGTACGAATGAGAACGCTGGGCCAAGGGAACGGGCTGTTTAATCTAGGCCCAAAGTCCTACATATAATGGAGCACTCATAAGATAGACAATTTCCTTTGACAGCAACGAGACAGAAATCTTAATGGCGTCCACTGGCTGTAGGGGATTAAATATATCTTCAGTGTAATGACCCATAAGACCCACGACTCCTTGTAGCGGCATCGATATAACCAGGCGCCTCCACTGCCTGATGATAAAAAATTTCCTCAATCTTTTTTTAATCCAAGGAAGAAGGAATGAAAGGCATGAAGCCTGCAAGATTGTTCCCTCCAAGAAAAAATTAAAAAACATAATAGAGTCAAATTCAAGATTCGTTCATTTCGAGATGACTAGACACACTGCGTTAAAGGATTGGAGGTCAAAGGCAGCAAGAAATGCAGACACAGGAAGACAGTTCCAGAGTTGACCTGTTGCATACATGAAGGATTGGGAGTAACCGTTATTCTTGCATTAGAGAGATGGACAGAAAAAGGATAAGCGTTTGTTGCTAGACGGGTGCTACGCGCCAGCCGTGGTGGTGGAGGGATGCAAGCAGACAGTTCAGAGGAGCAGTGACCATTGAAGTAGCAATAGAAAAGAGATAAAGATGCAACAGTGCGGCGAAGAAACAGAGGTTGAAGGGAGCCAGTAGAGGGAGGAGAGTTAATGAAACGAAAAGCCTTTTTCTCCACCTTGTTGAGAATAACTGCATGTTGGGAGCCTCCTCACACGTGAATATTGTGCTCTACACAGGGGCGAATAAAATCCCCGTACAAAGTCAACAACTGTGCAGAGATAAAGAAAACAGAGAGTCGGCTTAGTACACGTAATATCTTGGAAGCAGATTTTTCGAGAGAGGTAATATGATCTTTCCAAGATAAATCCCGTGAGGATGAAACCCCAAGTACGTTTAACGATGATGCGGAATTGAGCTGGATAATGTTAAAAGTTAGAAGATTCCTTTCCCCTGAACAAATGATGGTGGCCTGAAGAAGAGGATCAGTTTCAACCTGCAATCCAATGGGTTCACGCTTTAGATAAACCTAGGGCCACAACAACACCAACGATAGCCTCTGTTTTATTTCATTCCCGGTACTGGTAAACTCAGGTGACGGGGAGACCTGTCATTGTAAAGGAATTAATGGAGCCTGTTTGTAACCTCTTCACCATCAGCACCATCACACGTGGACAATTTCAAGCAGTATTAAGACTTAAACAAAAATAATATAGTTAGTGGAAAGCGCAACTATTTTCCGAATTTTAATAGGTTAAGTGAAAACAACATATATATATACATTATATACTGTACTTTTCATATTTTCCTCACTGCAGTTTAATACACGTAGCTCAGTGACGGACAGAGACAATACTTCAGACTTCAACTCTACATCTTTAATCTCGTGACTAGCATCACATTCACTTTAATCTATTGATGTAACTCGGCATTCAAGATGGAGAGACGGGAACATTAGGTCAAGGTAAAGTGAAAAGAATATAGCATAAGCACCATCACTAGTTCTGATTATTGCAAACTGCTGAAGACCTAAAGTTTGATGACCCCTTTTTATTGCCTGGATCGCGAGACGCAAGGCTAAGGAAGACCAAGCAAGTCAACCATCTTCTTAATAAAAATGCAGGAATAAAACTTCACTCCCCTCAAACCATTAACCGTACAGCACCCATTTTCACACGGCATGCTCTCACTGCCCCTCCCCATCCCCTATCCCAGTTCCAGTTCATCCAATCCATTTCTCTATCCCACGCCCATTTCTGTGACTCCCCCGACGCTTTCAGTCTTGCAGGATATTTTAAAGTAATTCTTCACCCAGTTCAGACCACTTATCCAGTAATACTCACTTTCACTGGGTATTTTTCTGCCTCGGTCCCCATCGCCTCCCTACGTTCCAGCCCTTCCTATCCAATCCTTCTCTCACCACACCCTTCTTTGTTTCTTTACCTGCCTTGACGAGATGCAGGCCACGCAGTCGACGGATTTGCTTATTTTGCTCCTGCTACCGCCAGACGGATGTAGTTGGTTTAACCTGTACACCTACCTCTACATAGTTTCACCAAAGATTTGAAAATAAACATACTCTGTAAACCGGCTACTGCTGCTCCTGCTGCTGCTGCTACTACTACTATTGCTACTACCACTACTACTACTGCTGCTGCTGCTACTACTACTACTACTACGCTTACAGCTATTACTACTACAGTACCAATACTACTGCTAATAAAAATAATATCATTACTACTACTACTACTACCATTACTGATAATTATAACAATATAGATGATAATAATAATAATAGTAACAATGATAGTAGTAGTAGTACTGTAGTAGTAGTAGTAGTAGCACTAGGTTCATCTGTAACGTAGACGCGGTGGACTGTAGACTGCAGCTGACTTTCCGGCAACACTTGGTAACTTTGTCCACATATAATGCTTGGCTGGCCGTTTCTGAGCAACGTATTAAAGGTTATGGTGTTAACCCAGTTCAGAGTAGCCAAAACACGCCCCCACAGTACTTCCAAACAGTAAGAGGTGGGGATCAAGCACTGCAACAAGAAGGGTGTGTGTGGTGACTGAGTTTCAGCACGGGATTAACTTAATCTAATAACGGCAAAGCTCCCTGCCTCAGAGTTCACACTGTGGTTATACACGAGCTTAAGCGCACACAACGCTCCCTTGGTTATGCCACCCCGTGTAATCCCTTCACCACGATGGCGTATATTTCGTTTTATTGTCGATGTCACTGGCTGATTTTATTAAGCGTAGGACAAACTTTTCAAATTTCCTTCACCAAAAGGGGTCCCTCCTAGCATTCGAAAAATCGGCTAGAGGCAGGGAGAGTAAATGTTTGAGACAGGTCCGATGTGATTAACGATACTGTGACCTTAGCCGTTGATTGATTGTTCTGAATTCTTGCATTACCCTCAACCCTTCTAAATAGTTTGGTTTAGATTGGATAGAAAGTAGCTAAGGTGATATTGCTAGATCAGCGTTTGACTTGTCCCTGTTAACTTGACCCTTGACCTACTGCTCTCAAAAACAATGGGTTTCCTCAAGGACTGTTCTTCAATCATTCCACCAAGTTGGGTTAAAATTCGATAAAAAAAAATCTAAGTTATATTGTTAAAACACACACACACTCGTCACTCAAAACAACACCCACTTTCGCTCAGCATTTGTAGCAATAATAAAAGAGAGTATCAGCGTCCAGTAACCATAATAAATCGCTAAGAAAATGGTACTACGAAGTCCAGAGTAATACTAAGAAAACCATCTGTACTCTCTCGGCCCTGCCCCACCGAGTCCTGTCTACTTCTGTCTCTCACCGTACCCTTGAACTTGAATGACCCTAACTTACCTAAATTAATTTGTAGTAGTAGTAGTAGCAGTCTTAGTAGTAGTAGTAGTGGTAGTAGTAGTCGTAGTAATAGTAGTAGCAGGTTTAATCCCAAGCCCGTCTGGAACGTGAACTTGGTGGACTGCAGGCTGAAGGTGCCCGTCTCAGACAATCCGCCCTCCTCTCTTAGTGGATAGGGAAGAAGCTGAGGGACGTTCCTATAATTGGGCAGAGGAGCCCCTCGGTTATATCGGTGCCACCGCGTGAAGGCGTCCCTCTCTGGCATTGTCTCCCTCTGTCTGTATTTCCTACTTCCTATGATCTCCAGTCCTGGCCTTTGATTCCTTCTTCGTTGCGTTAAAAAAAATAAAAAATAAAAAATTGACCTGACAGAGCCGAAATGGATGTGAAAAGCGTTTGTACAGTTTCGGACATAAATACCGATACATTCCAGTACGATAAATAATGGAACAGTGAGCAATGGCCTTCGAAACCCAGTATTATGACCTTTAGAGACCCAACAAACTTTTCAGAATATTTTGTAAGAGTTTCATAATTATTCGGCTAAAAATTGGAGCGATAGTTTTGTCCGGGACTGTGCCTGAATTACGTAACCTGAATGTCCCTGAACAGATCTAATCCGGTTTTACACACGTGATTTTATTCCTTATTAGATCACTTAGGCAAAGTGGAGAGGATGGAGAGCGAGAGACTGACTAGGAGAGTGTATGCGTGTGAGGTGGTGGGGGAGAGGGGCAGATCAAGGACGAGATGGGGAGATGCAGTGGAGATATACATGAGGGAGGGGGGGGGGGGGTGGAGGGGGGGGCAACCAAATGGCAGAGGACAGGGCGACTTGGAGGCGATTTGTATGTGGCCACCCTTTCCGGGATTAAGGCGTCTGGCAAAAGATAGATAAATAGATAGATAGATCTGTTCTGGCCATCGTGAAGTGAAATTTACGAATAAACCTGACTATGGTTCAATCATATTTAGAGATTTTCTTTATTTTGTAGCTTATTTTTCGTTAAGCAATGGCAGAATAATAAAAGTACCGGTAATGATAATAATAATAATAATAATAATAATAATAATAATAATAATAACAATAATGATAATAATAATGAGGAGGAGGAGGAGAAGGCAAAAAAGAATAAAAAATAGGGCTCTACATCTTCTCCATAGCACTTCTTCGTGACTAGCATTATATTTTACTTTTAATAACGTAGCATTCAAAATGGAGAGATGGCAAATTTTACGCCTAGGGAAAGTGAACAGAGTATACGGGTAGAGGCGAAGTATGCAATCATTTAGTCACCCTTACTTTTTTGGAATAAGACGAGATATTATTGAACAAGGAATCGAAGCCTGGACGTAAATGGTCAGGCCAGAGAAAGGAAATCCCAACATAAGAGGCCATTTAGAGGAGAAAGTGCGGTAGGAGTTGCAACGGCCAAGCGCTTAAGAGGCGACTTATGACACAAAGCCTTAACAGCGGATCCCAGCCAGCTCAGGGACTTTGGGGGGAGCGAAGGGGGGGGACTGTGTGATTGTGGCCGCCCATGACAAACAACTGGAGTTCAGCGAGTTTAATTAGTCTGTTATATCCTCATGATTAGGGAGAACATTACCTATATTTCAGTCTTTGCATTTACTATCTTCGTTTGGTGGCAGAGTTGGCAAGGTTAACTTAGAGTTTTTACACGATGTAGATTAAGCTTTGTAGAAGAGCTTAGGTAAAGATAGTGATAAAGATATTAGATTTTGATGGCAGTTAAATACCAGGGTCAAAGGGAAAGATTAGAGGTCAAGGCATTTCTCTTCAACACGTCAGGTCTCCCTTATAAAACTGAGCCGGAGAAAATTAATACTGTCACCATTATCATTCTCGTGGTCGTGACAGTTCTAGTATTCTGGCACAGGTAATACCAAACGATTTTACTCAGGTGCAGCTGAGTCACAGGTGGGTGAGAGCTTCTAACCCTCGTGAAATCCATCCATCTGCTCTGCAGTCAGACTCCTTAATCCAGTAAGGGGTGGCCGTTTCTCATTAAGTCAGTTATTTTACGGGAAAAGCCACTAACCCTCCGCCAACCCACTTGTTAACAACTGGGGACAAGTATGAATTGATTGTATGGTTACCACCCAGTGTTGTAAATGATTTTCTGCTTACAAGAAGCCATTAGGCTTGTCACTCAATGTAGAGCCACCTGAAAAGGAAAGAAGAGTAATAAAAACAGACAAGAAAGATGGAAGAACTAGGAAGAGAGGAGGGCAGGCACAAAACAAGAATGATACGACTGAAGGAAGAAGTAGCCATCACTACATCAAGTGAGTGGACGATGGTCGCCACCACCTACCACCTCTCGTGGAATCGATAGGAATAAATCTCATCCCTCTTTTCTTCTGCTCCTCAAAAGACCTAATGCTACAGATGATAATGATAAGAAGACTATGTTGTCGAACTACGTAAGGGCCCGGAGTGTGGGCAGTGAGGAGGACAAAGTGTATGCAGTTAGTAATCCTCGTGCAGTCGATAGGCATGAATCTAATCCATCTTTATCTTCTGCTCCACAACAGACCCGATGACGCAGATGATAACGACGGGAAGGCTATGTTGTCAGACTACGTAAGAGCCAAAACCGTGGGTGGTGAGGGGCACCAAGCCTGCGCCACACACTACAGCTCCTGCCCCTTCAGCGTGTTCAACTATTTCGAGTCATTCACCAATACCACCTCCACCCTTCCATGTGGTTCTTAATACTTCAGACAAAGGATAATTTTCTTCTGTATTCATGCTAACTTAGGACTATTTTATTCACGTAATAACCTTTCACAAAACTATCTTTCAAAGCTACTGCACGTGGTTCTTAATATTTTCAACCTAAGGACACATTTTCTGTTGCATTCTTGCTAACTTAAGACGCTTTAATTCAAGTACAGAGAGACTGTTCAAAGTGGAGGAGTTAGATACAGCCTTCATTCACCTCCCTCACGAGAGAACTCCCTAAATTCAGCTGAAGTACCACAAATAAAAGTATAGATACCATAGTGGCTTGTGTCTGTCTCACTAAATTTAACATCACCACCACCATCATCACGTCCTCATTTCCCATCACTGCGCCTCCAGCCCTTTCAGTGTCTTCAGGTACTTCAGGTAGTTCAATCCATCAACGCCATCTTTACCCTCACATGTATCTTTTAGCAAATTTCGTGGTGGTACCGATATGACTGGGTGGTGAAGCTGACAAGTTATACAAGGGTCCCTCATCTCCCTCCCTGCGCTCAGAAAGCAGGATGGTGGACTACAGGAGGAGGGCAACTTCAGCCTGCAGTCCGCTGGGTTAACACTTGACATGAATCTGGGGTTACAGCAAGAACAACTAATAATTTTAACAACTATCGCCAAAATGGATGCAATGAAGTTATTTTAATAAGGGTAACTCCAGTGTTCCTTTGACAATTATATTTCCTGCTTCGAATTGACCTCTGCTGAATATATGTCTCTGGTTAGAATAAATGAATTCCTAAGTGCGCCTACAGACTGGGAAAGTAATATTCTTAACTGTTGTATATTCATCATCATTACCCCGGCTCTTTTCCCTCCATTATTCCCCCTCTCCTTTTAATATCTTCTGCTGTTTTGCTCTCAACTTGTCACCCCTTAATTTCTTTATTATTCACGACAGTAAAAATATAAACAGAGGGTCCATTTTTGCTGCTTGTTCTCAGACGCTTGTGCTTTCATTATTATTATTATTATTATTATTATTATTATACGTGTTACATAGACGACCACATTTCTTACAATGGAAGAACTGTAATTTCCTCGCAAAATTCTCAACGATTGTGTTGATTTATTTATTTCATCATATTCTTTTATTTTTTATTATTTCTCTAGGCTTACCTTTTGTTATGCTTGTAGCAGTTTATAGTTTTTACTCCATCACTTCTCTTGTTCCGGAATTAGTCCATTACTTGTTAAATATGATTATATGTGTTNATTATTATTATTATTATTATTATTATTATTACTATTATTATTATTATTATACGTGTTACACAGACGACCACATTTCTTACTATGGAAGAACTGTAATTTCCTCGCAAAATTCTCAAAGATTGTGTTGATTTATTTATTTCATCATATTCTTTTATTTTTTATTATTTCTCTAGGCTTACCTTTTGTTATGCTTGTAGCAGTTTATAGTTTTTACTCCATCACTTCTCTTGTTCCGGAATTAGTCCATTACTTGTTAAATATGATTATATGTGTTTGCTTTAGTGGTTGTGGAGGCTATACTTCTAGGGTTATTGGTTTCAGCCAGAGATACATGTTTAAATATTCCGTGCCAAACAAACTGAAGCCTTCCAAAGAGTCCTTGAAGTTTACGGCTCTAAAGTAAACTGGTAATGTATATGCATATATATTTTTATTATGCATTTTAAACTCATGATAATCGCCAAGAGGTTACTAAACTTTTTTTTACTCCTTTCAACAAATCTTGCATCCAGTGTCAAGTAAACGAATGGTTTTGTGTGTGTGTGTGTGTGTGTGTGTGTGTGTGTGTGTGTGTGTG
>JAGKTI010042208.1:0-10139 GCA_018397915.1 Birgus latro
TTCTTCATTGCTTCCACAACTTCCTTCCTACTGATTTCTTCCTCTCTTCACACATCTCTCCTTCTCCCAGCCATTCCCTAGCCACTTATACTTGCATTACTTTCATTCTCTATGTTCAACAATTTATCAAAGTGTTCTCTCCGTCTGTTTACTTTTTCTTCCTTCTCTACTAGTAATCTACAATTTATATCTTTCACACCCCAACTAGCTTCTTTGGCACCCTGTCTAAATCTCTTTACCTCTTTCCAGAACATTTTCTTACATTCCCTCCACTTTGCACTCAAATTCCTTCCAAATTCCTCATCCACTCTCTTCTTACTATCTAGAACCTCTCTTACCTCTCTTTTCACCTCTCTCCTAATATCTACATACATCTCTCCCATCTCTCAACTTCTTTGACGCCCCTGTTCCTCATCCGCTCACTATATGCTTTCTTCTTTGTGCCACAGCCTCTCTCACCTCTTCAGTCCACAATACTGTGCCCTGAACCCGTTTTCGTCTTCCCTTCACCCCACATACCACCTCACATGCTGCACAGATTTCTTCTGTGAATTCCTTGCACACACCTTCCACGTCCCTCATCTGCTCCAATCCATATTTACCCAATCGCCCCTCCACTTCCCTTTTACATTCTGCCTTTCTTCCATCCTCTTGTAACTTTTCTACCCTCCTTGTAAGAACTACTTCCTCCTGTCCTTCCCGTCTTCTCTTTCTCCATTTTGTTTGGACTTTTATTCTGACCACCACCAAGTGGTGGTCCGAAAGTCCACTCCCCCAGCCTCTATGTACTCTTGTATCCGTTACACACCTTCTCATCCTTTTATCCACACACACACATAACCAGTCATTGCCTTCTGTTCATTCAGTTCACCATCCACCCTTCTCAACACTCGCCACGTATACCTATGGATAATTTTGTGCATGAAGAAGGTATTAGCTATCACCAACCCCCTCCCGGCACAAACGTCCACTAAAGAACTGCCATTCTCATCCTTCTCTGCAGGCATACCCCACTCACCAACCACTCCATCCACTTTCACATTCCCTACTTTTCCATTCATATCTCCAATCAAAAACACTCTCTTATTCATTCCAAACCTTTCCAAGCATGCTTTCATGTTTGTCCAAAACTCTTCTCTCACTCTGCTTGCACGATCTTGCGTTGGAGCATACACTCACACAATTGTCCACATTTGTAGTCCAACTTTCACTCTTACCCACACAATCCTTGACCCAACTGATCCATACTCTCTTATATTCTCCTTCCATCTCTTACTCACAACAATACACACTCCTTCTTTTGCCCTCTCATTCTCTCCTTCTCTCGCGCATATATCCCATCCATACTCCCATTCTCCCACACTTTCGCCCCTTTCATTTAGTTTCTGTTAATCCACATACATCCACTTTCGTACCCTCAAGCACCTGTAAAATCTCTCTTTCTTTCACCCCCACAAAAAGCCTTCTCCAGGGAGCTAACCTCTTCAGTAGTACCAGAGGCCCTGGCTTAGTATCGCTGGGCAAGGTGACGCTGTCGATTTGGGCATAATCCCACATGGCAGCGCCCCCCGGCCTAATAACATCCCGTGCCTCAGGTCCCTTAGGAGTCCCAGAGATGGAGAACTCCACCACTTCATCATCCCCGAGAGATCATTGGAGGTGCTGTGGATTGAGTGCAAGTATAGACTGCTGAGCACGACAACATCAACGCCAGTTTCCCAATGCTGGATGAATCTGCATTCCACCCTACAGTTGGACCAAATCACGGCTCCACAAATCGGTGGTTTTCATTTTGAACGGAAAGGCCCACCTCAAGAGGTCGAAAACAAGAATGCATGAACACCTCTGTCCTCTGGGACGGTAGGTCAAGCACTCCCTCATGATGCGGCACACACTCATCATGTTCAGCTAACGCCGGGTATACAGGACATTATACTTCAGCAGTATGATTGCCTACCTCTCTTGCTGTTACAACTTGCCCCATATACAGTATTTAATACCTATTGACATTAAATGTCACTATATTATTAGTTGTCAATCATCGCTATGGTAACGTTATCAGATCATGGTGCTCATCAGTACACAAACGACACCTGGTTTCACCAAACTCTCCCACCCTTCCCTGCCCCGCTCCTGCACACTTCACGAGCGCCATCTCATGGTTCAAAACAGTATTGTCATTTGGTGCTTCGTTTGGTGAACCCTATGTTTTTTTGGAGTCACACGGGCTGGGAGCGACACAGATCTTTTGTCCGCGAGCGGTATTGCCGTTTGTGCGTCTTTCTCGTTCATGTATGATTTCTTTTCATGGTCATTGTTGACCCATGGAGCTCATTTCCTTTTCGGTTTAATGATTAAATCTGCACAGTTCTCTTCTACTGAAGAATTTTTCTGTATTTAACATGTAAGTACGATGTGTGATGATTTTTTGCCCTTGTTACCTTCTTTGGCTATTTTAACACGCCAAGTCCCACCGACGTACGATGCACGTTGCTACTTCTTTCCGCGGACAGACCCACCGACGTGCACCATACGTCGCTCAATTGCAAGGCCCGTTGTGTGCACATTTTTCAACATTCACGGGTGATTTTTGGTAGGCATATGTGGGAAACCTTCCTCTACCTGCTGTCAAGTGGGGATACTGCCTGGGCCCACCTAACCCCCCTCCACCCCCCTCCCTCCCACACTGGGCAAATCACCTGTTAGCAGTAACCTGGCCAGTAACGGTATGTTGCCCCACAGTCTCTGCAATAACGAAATTCACGGTGAAAGTGATTCCTGATGTGGAGGACAAAGAAGCTAGAGGTAGAAACAAACAGAAGTGATAAGGTGGTGATGTCGTAAAGGAAGGTGCCGTATACTGGGGTTTTGGGTGAGTGAACAATGCTTTTATTGTATTTTTGTGTGAAATACAAATATAGACTTGTACTGCACATAAATTCGTACCAAATAAATAAATAAATACGTAATTTAAAGTGACTTGAATTAGTTAACCCTTCCATAGTTCGTTTTCTTTAGCCAGATACCCTGAAAAAGAAGGAAAACGTAAGGTTGAATCACACCTGTATCAACATTTTTAAAGCTCGGGAGAGCAATTTCTCTATGAATTTTCGATGTTTCTCACTAAAAGCGGAGGTTTGAGCCAAAAAACAAAAAGTCGAAAATCGGTCGGGACATGGGGATAGGCTGGGTATTATGAAAGGGATGTAGAGTTGTAGTACTGTATCGTTGGGCCACTGAGTTACAGGAAAAAACGGACACAAATGACAGGTATATTTGACGAGTCATGATGAGCGAATACGATATTTACTGTATTTTGTTAGAAGTTAGGCATTAGCACACACATGCATGCTCATACAGTACCTGCTATCAGCATCTGGTATCAGCAGTTGATTCAGAGGGGTGGGATGAGGTCAGAACATCGTAATCCTCCATTTTCTTAATTTTCTTTTTCATTTGCGGTAGTTATATTTCCCTCAACAGGTATACAGCATTACTGAATGGACTAAAAATATATTGATACTATATTTTACGTAACTGTCATAAATGTTTTAGCGTTTTACAGAATGGTATTGATAAATTATTTTTTTCTGATGATGTAAACTGAATGAAGATGAGTGTCATTAACTGGCAATAAAAGGAAAAATGTTTAGCATTCCCTTTTAACCCGCCCAGTCCCGACCGATTTTTTACCCAGCCTACCCCCAGGTCCAGACCGATTTTCGACTTTTTGTTTTTTGGCTGAAACCTTCGCTTTTGGTGAGAAACATCGAAAATTCATACACAATCGCGATCCTGAAGTTGGAAATGTTGATACAGATGTCACTCAACCTTACGTTTTCCTTCGTTTTCAGAGCCACTTTAAATTACGTATTTATTTCATTTATTTGGTACGAATTTGTGTGTAGTACAAGTCTATTTTTGTTTTCACACAATAATATAGGCATTTATAAGCATTGTTCACTCACCCAAAACCCCAGTATATGGCACCTTCCTTTACGACATTACCACCATATCATTTTTGTTTGTTTCTCCCTCTAGCTTCATTGTTTCTTTGTCTTTCACGTTAGAAATCACTTTCACCGTGAATTTCGTCATTGGAGAGACCGTGGGGCAACATACCTTTACTGGCCAGGTTACAGCTAACAGGTGAATTGCCAGTGTGGGGGAGGGGGGGAGGGGGGTTAGGTGGGACCAGGCAGTATCCCCGCTTGACAGCAGGTAGAGGAAGGTCTCCCACATATGCCTACCAAAAATCACCCATGAATGTTGAAAAATGTGCACACAATGTGCCTTTCAACTGAGTGACGTGCGATGCACGTCGTTGGGTCTGTCCGCAGAAAAAAGTAGCGACGGGCATCGTACGGGCATCGTACGTCGGTGGGACTCTGCGGGTTAACTTTGGTCAGTCCCTGTATATTTGGAAGTTTTATGTTAAATTTCTTTTCTTTTCCTCCAGTACTAGTATGCACACTATATACATTACAGGTACTGGCCTTCCTGCCTCTTAATATCTCCTTTTTTCTACCACTCTTGCTCTGGTGAATCTTCCGTTTTTCATATACCAACCTTCTTCTCCTCTACTTCTCTTTTCATTCAACTCTTGTCTTAAATTTCCTTCCATTTCTCTTTCTCTTTCTGCTAGGTCCAGTAAAATGCCTGTACGTTTTTTTTTTTTTTTTTTAGCTCCGTCTGTCTCTTGTCGCAGTTTCCTTGCACTCTTGATAATAATCCACTTCTGGTATTCCTCATCTAGTCTTACAAACAATGGTTTAGGGCTCTAGGCCTATCATTACTCTCATTTTCATCTCTCCTCTTGCCTAATCTAACTACTTGCACTATACTGTAGTCATTCCTTCCCAGTCCAAGTGAGTTTTCAGTGATATATTTGCATCTCTCATTATCTTCATCTATTCATTCTGGGGTGTTTTCTCTCTAGGACTTTGGTATATTATACATCACCAGATTGCTTTTCCTTCTACTTCTGTCCACATTTTCTTTCAAATATTCAGTCACATTGTTAGTTGCCTTCTCTACCACTTGCTCCTGATTTGTCAATTCTTTTGCACCTGATGTTTTTTCGAATATTTCACCTTTGTCTTTCTCCATTTATTTTTCCAGTTTCAGTACCTTTTCTCGAATTTCCTTGTTATCTTTCTCTACTTTCTCTTTCTATTCGTTCATTTCCCCTCTAAGATCATGTCTCCTTTTCCAGTTCTCTCCACTCTACCATTCTTGTATTTAATGCAGGTCAACATATGTTACAAAACCGCAGAGCATCTTTATCTTTCTTTAGTCAATTGAACAGCTCTTGGTTTACCTTTGCACATCGTGGGTGATACCATACCAAGCACATGTTACATAAAATGCTGTTCTCTCCATCTATTTTTGTTATTGCATTTCCTACACACTGGATCTTCATTTTATGCCATTTTTCCTCTTCCCTTCGAATAAATTCCTTCAAATATGTTCGGAAAACTGCTAACTTTGTCTGGGAACAAAATCACAAACGTCTCACCGGGGTGAAGAACGGGTTTCAGCGCATTGTCATCCCGCAGTGCTTCGCCCCAATACATACAATGTCCCTCGTCAGGAGCATCCCAAACCCCACACAACACCACGGATAAGGCTGCAGCTCAACGCTCCCCTAAACAGAGTGACTGCCGCCGCCGCCAATACCAACACTGCACCGCCCAGCCAGCTCCTCCTGACGATTCCCGCCGCTCACCATCAGTAGCCGAGGAAAGGGCTCCTTCTCCCATCCCCTCCACCGACCGGGAAGAAGAGGACCACCCGCCCCCGACTTTACTCCTGCTGCTGACGGCGAGCTAAAGAAGAAGAAAAACAAGATGAAGGGGAAGAAAGGCAGGCCTCCACCTGACTAGTTGGAGACTGACGATCCTGTGCCTCCACCTCCTGCCTGCAGCACCCCCTCCGAGCGACGTCAGCACTTATTGGCCCGCCTCCCTCCACTCCCAGCCAAGACTCACGCCCACCTCGAATCACTGTCACGGGACGAGATCTTTGACCACCAAGATCGATACATGGAAGCCAACTTCCAGGACGTTGTTGACTCCCTCAACTGCCTGCCTTACCACCGCCTGCAGTTCGAAGACCGCCACGTCAACTGCCTGCTGGAGAGGAGTCGGAGTCACACCGACGACGTCGCCATTTTGGACTATGTCGTCTGCGCTGTGCTGAAGTTTAACAATGTGCCGACTAGTACCAGCTATAGTCCACTTGACTGACCTATGCAGCTGAGATGCATGGGACAAGTAGGGTGTGTTTGAATCGCGGCTGCTACTCAGCAGCCACTTATCAGACACGCCCTACTTCCCACAAAAATCTCAAGATAAATTATTCACCCAGAGAAACCAGGATATTCACAGGTAGGTGGCTACAGGTAACAGACAGGGCGCAAAATACTCCTCACGGTTCCTCAAATGTTGAAAGAGGCAGGAGATGAGCTAAAGTTATACTGCAGGTTTCTGGGGCTGTTGGTATCTCTCTGCTGCCATTAGTTTGTATCTCTACTTCCAGCCGATGATAAGTACGGTGTTATTAAAAATGCAGCAGTCGCGTTACCCTCCCATGATGGTAGTGGGTTCAGGAATGTGATGGTGTGCTCCATTCATTGTGTTGTTCTGCTGGACACTGAGCGCGAGATAGAGGTAGCATCGTGGCACTGAAATGAGATGTCAGCACAAATCAGCATCCCTGTCGCTTGTATATCAACTCCTCAGCGCACAGTCAGTGAAATATTCGGATCAAGCAGCACACCACGTTCACACTAGACATATGTAGACATGGCAGCATATATGCAGCATCTGTTGCACATTCAAATAAAATTATTGTAACAATAAGCTTACCTGCGACTTTAGTAGATTTGCTGCATGTTTAATAGTCTCTGATAAACATCTTTTCGGTGCTGTATCATGCTCAAGGCAGTGCGTCTTGGCATTTCTTGCAATATGGTACGGAATGAAGAAAAGGTACTTATGTAACGTCTTTTATTTTTTATATGCCCTCCATTGTTGTGCTTTTGTTGTAATAGTTTTCAAAATAACTGTTTTGGTGCTCTGTCTGCAATAGGCATCCACTCCTTTCTACCAACCTAAGAGGTTCTCACTTGCCTTGCACACTTGACCAATTATGACTTGTGCAATTGGCAGTAAGTATGATAAATGCATTTTGTTAGTATTATTATACATGAACATGATATTGTAGGTGTGATTTCCTCCCACAGGCACGAGAGGGTGAGGGAAGTGGGCACGGGAGATGACAACAGTGCAGTTGAAGATGCCAACATTTTTAATATTGCAGAGAGCACAGTGCGCACTTATTCTTTAATCTTGGATGCTGAAGTGGCCATAGGGAGAAAAATGTGGTCTTCTGAGGCGATCAAAAAACTCTGGCAGGAACGAAATACTTATCATGCCATAATTATTATTGGTTATGGTAATGAAATTGCTGTCCCCTTTCTTTGGGGCTATGAAGGCGCTTTCATCAATATCTGCACACCAGGTGTGGAATATAGTCACCTAACGATGCAAGGGAACTGGCCTCCTCTGTCCGTTATTCCTTCGATTCTTCAGCCTTTCACCAACCACATGACATTCTTAGAGAGAGCTGTCAACCTGCCGAGTGAGATGCTAAACTTTGCCATTAGCAAGTATATTATTATTCCTAGTATACAAAGTGTTCTTGAGGAATTTTTCCCTGATATGTCTCCACTGGAGGACCTCTACTTTAACAGCTCCCTCACCCTCATCAACGGTCACTTCAGCTTAGACGGGCCGGTGCCACTGCTACCTACCCAGGTCGAGGTGGGCACTATTAACGCCAAGCAACCTCAGCCACTGCCGAAGGTAAGATCTGATTATATAGATAGATAGATAAATAGATATAGATATAGATATATTTAGATATAGATATATATAGATATATATATATATATAGATAGATAGATAGATAGATATAATAGACAGATAGATAGATAGATATATGAGTGGACATAAATTATGAATTTAGCATCAATATATGAAAGTTTTTTCTTTTTTTTCTTTTTTCCCCGAAAAGAAGCCAGGAATAACAAGTTACTGTTGGATGCTTCTGCAGTGAACTTCAGGTCTATTATCCTGTTCATCAAGGGACGGCTGATTAAACTTCAGTCCCATATAAACTTAAGTACGATACTTACTTCTGATCTGTAATATTAGTGTGTCACTTAGAATAATGGATGATAATGACATGCAATGTCCATTGGCTTGGGATTCTCCAAAGCACTTCTTTCTTCTCGGTCCATTTCCGTATGAGGCACATCAATAGCCTCGTGTCTACTTTTCACATTCATTCTCAGACGACAAGTAGATGGGAGTAGAGCATTCATAGCTCTTAGTCGCTCATGTTCTTTGCTTCCTTTTCTTCCTGTTGTAGATCCTGGAGAAAGGTCTGACCTACACCTTTGCCATGCTCAAATTAGCTAGCTTACAAAGTCTGTCTGCACAGTACGTCTTAGTTGGCTCCAACCCATCTCACAACATCCATGACACATGTCACCCACTCTGCTCCACTCACCACACGCTGTTTCCCTCCCTCCCCCCCCCCCACCCCCGTTTTACTGGCCCTTTTGAGAGAAATTAGTTCCTGACATATACCTTCATCGTATTCATCACGCATCACTGCCGAATGTAATCTTCATGCCTTGCCATACGACCAGTTACTATCTTTGTCCATCCCAGACACCCCAAATGCTCTTTCCTGTCCACTCCAGCCATTACTTTAGGCATGAATCTTAGCCTAACAATATCCATTTCCACAACCTATAATCCCTCCGGGTTATTCTAACATCCTAACACTGACCATTCTTGTCCAATCCATTTCCTCCTCTCTACTCTGATGCAGTGAGTGTCGTAGGAATGGTTGCCTCCATTACTAAGGTAACCTAAATGCCCATATTCGCCACCTTTCACCATTTCAGCCAATACCAGCTGCATTTTCTTCCTTTTTTCCCACTCTACTTATATTTTTATTTTTTCCTCACCCTACTTGTGCACTGTGATCTAAGAACGGCCCCGTGTCGCCCAACCATTTCCTCACTTCCAGCCGAGGACATAGGACCTGCAATGGCATATCCCATGAACTACTTCACCTATTTCTTTCACTCATAGGGCTGATGTTTTGTCGCACATTTACGTTAGCATGTCTTGAATCACTTCTTTTTGACCTAAGTGAACTTCACAGAACTGACGTGACCTGAAAGACCGCAGTTACCTAATAGCATCAATAACCGAACACCTCGGGTCTCAACATAGCTGAAATGAAGGGGAGCAGCTAAAATGGATCGAAGCTGACTTGAGTGAATATGACTGAACACGTACTATTCTGATAGGGCCATACTGGATGTAAAGGCTACGTAGAGCCCTGACAGGATCTGAATGGTCTTGAAAGGCCATGTAATTGCATGATTTTATTGTTATTGTTGTTGTTCCCACAGGATCATGAGGATGCGAACAGAATGAATTGCAGGAAACCCCTCATATCAATAAGGCCATGGGAGGTTTGACTTCTCTTGGTAACGCCAAAGTGCCTGGACGAAAAACTTACCGGGATGAAAAACCAGCCTGGACCCAGGCAGAAGACCAAACCAAAAGCATCAACGATTCTGAACTATCAACACCTTCCAAAAGGAGGATTATGGGTAGAACGACAGGGCAAACTAACACAACCACAGAACTGGCCTTGGGAAGCTGAGTGATAGCGAATATCCTGAATGGATTTAACCAAATGCACCACCGTGGGCCTTAGTTGAAATACCTGACGTGGAAAGATCCTGAACTGACATGAAATGGCATGACTGAGAGTGGATGAGTGTGAAGTATCAGATTCGCCATAAATTAAACTGAAATTGCATAACTAGAAATGAATGATCAAGATAGGACCTAAATAATCTGAATGAGTATAACTGTGCCTGCCTGATCTAAATGATCGTGAACAACTTGGATGGTCGTATATCTGAATAATCCAAATGGGCCTGATTGAACCTCTTCGGACAATCATGGTCCGTGAAGTGACCTCTCTTTGTTTAAATTGATCTGCGATAGATTTGGTACCCATGGCTTTAGCCGCCCAGTATGGCA
>JAGKTI010042209.1:0-10139 GCA_018397915.1 Birgus latro
AGCACATGTTTTCACCAAATTTCATGACACGACTTTTGTTTTCGATTATACAGGCATGAGCAAAAACCTTTACGACAATTCTCTGCCAGCACTGTGTCCCGCCTTCCATATTTCATATTATTTCCCAAACAACAAAGAGTATCCTTCCTTCATGTACTTGTTTTGTGCTTCTTATTGCCATCATATATGAAATACACACCTGGACAACACCCCACCCACAAAGGAACGATAGAGGTGCGACCCCCACCCCAGGAGGAGACAACAGGGAGGCCGACAAGGAGCACGTGGGGTCAGGGCTACAAGGAAGTATCTCCCCTGCTAGCCTACGCCTCTGTTGCCCGCAACCAACACCAGTCGGAGCGTGCAGTATTAACGCACTACATTCTGGCCGGGCCAGCACTCTTCAGGTTCAGGGTGGGGATAGTTCCATAGCCCCAGACAGCACCTTGGTGATGGACACAAGCCACCGCAGGGACGAGACTCTCCCTCAGCAGGACCATGTAACGGCCACCAGCCGTACGCGGGGGGAGATGGCCATCAGCTGCTCTCTGTTGATTAGCCCTCCCAGAGACAGGGTTTTGGTGACGACCACTAACTGCACCAGCAGGCAGGTGACGGCCACTAGCCGCTCCTCGACTGCCTCCTCAAGAGGGGACAGCAACATGGTGACAGCCACTAGCTGCACCTCGACTGCCTCCTCAAGAGGGGACAGCAACATGGTGACAGCCATTAGCCGCACCTCGACTGCCTCCTCAAGAGGGGACAGCAACTTGGTGACCGTCACTAACCGCACCTCGACTGCCTCCTCAAGAGGGGACAGCAACTTGGTGATGGCCACTAGCCGCACGAGCAGGAGGGTGATGGCCACCAGCCGCATTACTTCTGCGGTCGCGCTGAGGAAAGGGACTCAGGTGACAGTCACAAGTCGCACCAGTAGGCAGATGACGGCCACTAGCCGCACCTCGTCTGCTGTCCCACCGGGAAGAAAGACCGTGGTGATGGCCACTAGCCTCACCGGCAGCCCAGTGATGGCCATCTGCCGCATTAGGGATGCAGTCTCCTTGGGGCACGACACCTCAGTGACGGCCACTAGCCTCACCGGCAGCTGTGTAATGGCCACCAGCTGCATTCCGCCCACAGTCCGTCAGGAGCACGGGAACCCAGTGACGGCCCCTAGCCGCACTGGGCAGGAGACAACCATTTGACGTTCCACGCCCACTGTTCTAGGGGACTTGGCAATGGCCACCAGCCTCACTGAGGAGGGAACGGCCACGCACCGCCCCTCGCCCCCTACCCCTGTACCTCCCCCCTTTGAGGAGCTGGATCGCTCACCCTCCCTTCACTCAAAGATCCTTCTCTGGAGGAGCAGCCCCTGGAGGAGGTCTGGCAAAGCCCCATGGTATACCCCGGGATACGAGCCCTACAACCTGCTCTCCGGCGACACCAACCCCTGACGGCCTCTTCACGAGGAGGACGCCGCCGACCCTACCGGACGAAGACCCTGCCAGTGAGAGACCACAGCCCTTGGACCTGCCGGGACAACTCCGGGACACCGGGACGTGACCTCCCCCACCCCGCCAGATGACTTCCTGCCCGACAGAGTGGATGCAGACAAGTGTGCCTACTCTCCCTGTTCAGGCCCAGCCCAGAGGCCCGACCTTAAGGCCCCCTCAGTGACGGGCAGCTCACCATGCCACCCCACAGTTGATCCCGGACAACCCAACCCTCAGTAGTAATCCCGTACCACCGGACGAAGGCCGCCTCACCTGACAGGACCTCCACGACACCTGGCCGGCACCTGCAGCAGCTCAAGGCTACGCCTCCCCGGCAGCAGTCCTGTGTCACCATATGAAGGCCGCCTCACCGGACGGGACCTCCACAACACTGGCCAGCACCTGTAGCAGCCCAAGGCTACACCGCCTATCCCAGAGTCCTCCGATCCTGTCTACAGTGTCTGTTCTCTCTGTAGTGTATTGTGTGCCATATCGTCTAGTAATGAATTCAGTTGTATTCAGATAAGGTAATATACGTGTAAGGTTGATTGCCCAGAGTTGCTGTAATACCTAACCCGGTCTAGAAAGAGGACCCCGCTCTAGGCGCTGTGTTTAAGGAACAAGCAGTTGGGCCTTAAACCCGCCACATAACAATATAAAATTAATTCATGTTGCTCCCTCCATTGCTACAGCTGGCAGAAAAGTGTCGGTGAACCTTTGCTCATGGCTTTACTCCATTCCTTTTGCATTTTTTTTTTTTTTTAGCCTTGCTTACTTGAGCTACGTATTGCTCATCGGTATATCCTCCTCTGAAACAGTTTCAACCGATACACATTCAGTATTAGTCAACCGACATATCGACATATCTTGATTAGGAAATATTATTTCCAGGTTTCATGAATTACTCAAATATAAGAATTTTTTGTTCACATTTTCAGTGAGTATAATTTTTCCATTTGATTAGTAAGATTTTCTTTCTAAATGAAGCATAAGTTCCAAAATTCCTACAAATGGAGAAAATATCACCCCATTTGTAGATATACTGTACAGAGTGAGAGACGGTTAAAGTTTTCATTTATCACTCAGCCAACACGGAGCACTCACAGAATATAACACCGACGCCCTACAGTCGGTCTAAGGGACAAACATTTGACTTTCCCTTGGGACATGAACCTTCAACTGAGTATTCTCAAAACTTAATCCTTGCCCGATTGTCAACCCTTCATTAAATCTGGTCCAGATCGGATCAAAACTACTTAAGCTGACCTTACCGTGTGACCTTGATTTGTTTCATCCTAATTTGGATCTCAACTCATCTTTCAAATTTTAACCAAACTGGATAACACACACACATACACACACATACACACACACACACAAACACACACACACATATACACACACACACACACACATACACACACACACACACACACACACACACACACACACACACACCTAGCAAAACAATACCCCCACTGTACCAGCGTAAAAAAAACTGATTTACCATCAGATTCTCTTGAAGGATATCTGTATCATCGTAAAACCGCAGACAAAAGTTCACCCAGTATTTCACCTCTTCTTCGTCACATGTTCCTCGACTGACTAATGTTCGCCTTGATAAATTTTTCAGCCCATAGCTGATTCTCTGTGATGTGATGCATCAGAGAGGAAGCTGACGGACATGCCATGAGTGCGAAGAAAACATTTGAAATAGTAGCCAAGCTTTTACCTCAAATTGCACTTTTCTCTTTATCCTAAAGAAAGGGAGCGCCGTTCCTGTCCGCCTTCACCAAATGGCAGTGGCGGTTGGTGGAGGCTGGTCTGGTGAACTTCTGGATGGACCGGGCCATCTCTATCCACGTCAAGGACCTCCAGGCCACCCGTCACCCACGCCAGCAACAAAAACTAACAGCATCTCAGGTGTTCTGTACCGTCACCCATCATCCATCAACCAGTCCTTTTCTGCCCCACCAGGAGCGTAGGGGTCCGGGGCTAGAGTGCTCAGTCTCAACATCTTTAAAGACACCCAGTTCATGCTACCCCCAGTGGCATTATATGAGCAATAAACCCCAACCAGCCCTTGGATGTATTCCATTGCAGGTTCTGTCTGGCTAGGTTGCTTTTGGCCACTACATTACTAGGTGTCATTTGGTTATGTGGTTACCACTCAACGTAGTAAATGGCTTCCTGCATTGCAACCATTAGCTTGTTGCAGTATACAGACACCTGAAGGCTTCCCTGCATCGAGTGAGTGGACGGCAGGTACCCCCACTTACCACATGCTCTGGAATTTCAGTTATATAAAATTTATGTCAATACACATTGTCATTTACACCGCCACAGTGACACTGCTAAGAAAAAGTTTCATTTACTCACACAAGTTGCTGATGCCTTGAGACAGAAAAGAACATTACACGATGTTTTTTAGTGCAAGAATGCGGCAGATGTGAACATTTCATCAATCTCGCTCTCTCAAAGGAAAGACCATAGTCATTTCCCTCTAAATGTGATGAAGTGACTGTAATACATCATTATATTAAAAACACTGGAAATGATGCAACTAATATTTCTGTGCAGGGTGATGGCCGTCCTGAGGTGTTGGGTATGGAGCACCTGCAGGGAGCTTTCTATATGCTGTTGCTGGGCCACGCCATCGCCACCATCGCCCTCATGGCAGAGCGTCTCGTCACCAACACCCAGAACCACATCCGGCCACCTGGTTGATACGTCCCACCCATACAACTGGTGCTGGAGAGAGACTCTTTCACGTGACAGCACCGATATGAGTGTTGTCTGGGTGCACAACATCCCTCAATTTCCACCCTATCCCCAGGGAGGAGGGCAATGGTCTACAGATGGGTAACTTAGGCCTGCAGTCCGATGAGTCCACGTTCGGATGAGCACGGGGCTACGGCTACTGCTACTCCTATCCGAACAACCTGAATTGACTGCACAGTGAGGTTAGCATGGCAGCACATTTATCTTTCTGATTTCTTGCATTTACTTTATCTGTATAAAAGCATCTGCTGTTAAAAATAAAGTACTCAAGCGTGCCCTTAACTGAGGTATTTTTACACCCCTGATTGCTAAGAATTTCTATCAGCTGAATAAGAGTCTAGTATTGACAAAAGTAGTTACTTAACCCCTTCACTGTCACAATTCTTGTCGCTTAAAAATTCTCCCACGCATAAATGCCATCGATGTTTGGGTCTTTCTGTTTTGATATTTCTGGTCTGGAATTGTTGGCTAAGATCAGATGCACTGGTAATGAACATCAGAGATCCCATTGTTCATCCACGTGCGTCAGAATTAAGTGTATGGAATTTAATATACGAGATCTGATTAAAAAATACGCGATCTTTAGCTGGTAAAAAAAAAAAAAAAAACCTTACCGAGATCAGATTTTAATTCCTTTCAAAGTATGCCTCTTGAGACTCAACATACTTAGCTCAGTGGTCCTTTCACTTTTCACTTCTGGTATCACCAACAGGATCTTTGTTGCATTTATCTGTACCCCATTTGTGTCCTCAATTCTCGAGCCCTTCAGCGGCATTTTCAGTTTAGGAATTAGCCAAAAGCAACAGGGAGCCATATCAGGGGAGAAGAGAGCCTGCTGGTCTTGTGTGATTCTGTGTTTTGTCAAAAACAAAAAAAAGAATCCAAGATGAGGTGGGATGAGTGGGCTGGATCACTGTTGTGGTAAGGCTGCCAGTCTTCCACTTCCCACAGCTTTCATCTCTTGTGACGCATTGCATTCCATAGTCAACGGAGAAGATCGTACTTTTTATCGACTGTTTGGCCTTCTGGAGCGTACTTATAATGAAGAACATCCTGTTAGTCACAAAAACTGTCAGCATGAGCTTCAACTTTTGAAGCTTCAACTTTTGAAGCGATTGTGCCAACCCTTAATTTGCATAACACCCATAGCTTCATCGCCAGAAACCTGCTGAATTTTCCTGGTGGTTTCAGATTGCATGTCACCAAGTTTGACAAAAAATGATGCAATAAGGTGCTTGATTTGATTGGTCATCGCGGCACAAAACGAAAATGAGAAGAGCAAAAAGAACACCTCTCCTCAAATACACACTGCTCGGCAATGACTGGGCTATGCCGCAGCGCTGGACATATTCAAGCATGGACACAACGATTTAAGGTCAAACTACACTTAGTCACATCCTCTTTGCTGCCACTGGTTCATTAGGGAAAAAAAAAATGGTTGGATTCATTTCGATCAGACCTCATTGTGTGAAGGATATAAAATATATCAATAAGAATTAGTTCAAGTTTAACACGATTCTGGAACATGTAGATTTAACCCCCCAAGGGCCGTAAGGTAAGCCATTAATGNTTTTTTGAGATTTCTAAAATCAGTTTCTTTTTTTTCTTACAGATGTGAAGAAAATCGTCTGGCGCACATGGCAGTGTACTTTTTTTTTTTTTTTTTTTTAGCTTCCTACAGATCTGAAGAAAATCGTCTGGCGCACAAGCACCTTGCTGATGATGCTGAGTAGTGATATGCCTCTATAACTGTTAGTCACTTGTTCTTGTACAGTGTGATGATGTTGGCATCTTGCATGCCTTGGGGAATTGATCCATTTTCCCAGCCATGACAGCGTAGCTCATGAAGAGGTCATAGACAAACTGGCTTCCCACACTGGATCACTTCCGCAGGGATGCCGTCTTTTCCTGGTGCCATGTGTAAGGGAGTCAATGGCCTTGCTCAGCTCATCCTCTGTTGGGAGTATTTTCAGCTTTTCCATGACGATCAGGGCTGGGATGATGTCAAGTGCGTTGTCAGTGACCACATTCTCTGTGGAGTAGAAGTCCTGGTAGTGCTCGACCATCAATCCACCTGCTTGGCATGGTCGTTGGTGACTATGCCATCCCTTGCTTTCAGTCTTGCTAACAGTGGGACCAAAGGCCTTCTCTATGCCCTCATACATACCTTGCATGTTGTTGCTGTTGGCAAAGAATTGGATGTTTTGGCAGAGTTCCTGCCAGTATTCGTTGGCTGTCTAGCAGTTCTTTTGGCGTTATTCCTTGCTATTCACATTGCAGCACAGTTCTTTGCTGAGGAGTCTCTCTTGAAGTTGACCAGGACTTCTCTCTTAGCCTTAATGACAGGTTCCGTCTCGGAGAGGTTAAACATAAACCAGCCTTGGTTTCTCCTCGCCTTTTCCCCGTAGGTTCGCATGGATGTGCTGTAGAGGGTGTCTCGAATGAAGTGTCATCTCTGCTCAAAGGATGTGACTGGATTCTCTTCAATGGCCCGTTCAACTGAGTCGATGAGCTGTGCGCAGAGATCTGGGTTGGCTGCCCTGGTAACACTAAAGCATGGGCGACCCACTTGGTTAAGAGTGGTGGATCTTCCTCAGCTGCAAGTGGACTGCTGCACACCATGGAGTGGTCAGTACCACAGTCGGTGCTGTGGAATCTGTGTGTGAGAAGAACACTGTTGAGGGTAGCCCTTCTGGTGACGACTAGGTCCAGTTGATGCCAGTGTCCGAGCCGTGGGTGTCTCCAGCAGACTCTGTGGCGGGGTTTTGTCTCAAAGGACAATGAATATATTGTGGTGATGCAGAGCTTGTGGTGGAGAAGGTCGACTGCTGCTGCTACAACGACAGCACCAACAACAACAACAACAATACTACTGCTACTACTACAGCTACTTTAAAAGTGTGCCAACTAATGAAGCAAAGGACAAGTCGGTAAAGCAGATCTATCCCGCACCTGGAAGGACCCGAATTCTATTCTAGGGCATGTAACGTTCTTGGAAAAAGCCTGTTTTCCCCTTGGCTCTGTTCGCCCAGCAGTACAGTTGAGGACCTGGATGTAACATCGTTTTTTGTGGGTCGTATTGTAGGGGAAGAACACTTAACAAACATTGATTGCTTTAACTATCTTTTTTTCTTCCTCCTCCTCCTCCTCCATCACGCGTATGCCCAGCAACAACCTTGTCCAATCAATTTCACGAATAATAAAAGAAGCAGTAAGGACAGAATGGACGTAGCTTTTACTGAGTCTGAAGTAGAAGGGTGCGTAGTGGGGACTGCATTTTAGTAGCGTATCCAGCTTCGTCCTCTGAAGTAGCACTTATTATTGGCTCCACAGGTGAGATAATGAGGTCCGTTAGTGGTGTGTGTGTGTGTGTGTGTGTGTGTGTGTGTGTGTGTGTGTGTGTGTGTGTGTGTGTGTGAGAGAGAGAGAGAGAGAGGGAGAGAGAGAGAGAGAGAGAGTGACTGATATAGCATGCCTCCAATCAAATGAGAGAGAGAGAGAGGAAGAAGGATAGACACAAGGCATAAATTATGATACAGAATACAGCGGTAGTAGACAGTGGTTTGGTGTGGGTTAGATGGGATGGAGAGATACAAGGCACAAGACGAAACAAAAGGCAGTGGTGGACAGTGGTATGGTGCAGGTTAGACGGATGGTTGGATGGAAACAGGGTACGGTACAAAAAGTGATGCAGAAGCCTGGCAGACAGAGGCAAGGTGTAGGTTTGGTTATGTGATTGGGACGGACAGGCCTTTTCTAGTGCGCATTAAGATAACAGACGACCTCACTACCGACGCGGCCACCACCTCTCACCACTAACTGTCCTTCCACCAGTCGATTAAAGACGGAGCCAATGTCCACCACAACCAAGTGTCCCATCGACGATACAACGTATGTTTTATGGTACAGTATTGCAAAACTAAGGTCACCATCTCGTTATTTGATATTTGTTAAATGTAAAGCTAAAATGTGCTGCATGGAAAACACAAAGGACCTTGGTAATAAATGAGTTTTGTAGTTAAGAGGTATTTAATGAGCAACAGGAATGAATTGTCTATAGAACTATGCAAGGTAATGAAAATAATAAGCTGAAGGCGTCTACAACTTCAAGTAAGGACCGTGTTCCCATCACAGAAGCTTCTTAGGTTTTTTTCTTCCCTAACGCTGTGTATACGTACGTCCGCTGTAACTTTCATAACTTATCAAATAACAGTTTTGGTGCTCCATGTGGCGCTTTTTTTCCTCCCTTTTCAGCAGAATGGTTATAGATTTTGAGAAAAGCCACTTTAGTAACACCTATTGCTTTTCCATCAGGTTTTCAACAATATGTGTGGATAAGCTGTAGCTGCAGTGGTTTCTAGGGCAACTCGGTTTTGGTGCTCAGTTTAGCGTTTTTTTCAGCAAGATGGCTGTGAATTTTGAGAAGCCACCAAAGTAACATCAATTACTTTTCCATAAGCTTTCCAGCGACGTGCGTAGGTCCGTAATAGCTACAGTAGCTTCCGAAATAAATGAGTTTTGGTGTTGCGTTCTGTCACCGTATTACATGTACGTCAGTGTTCCCGCTTGTTTTGCTCACTCATACAATCACAAAAGCCCTTAGGGATCGACATTTTTCCAAATTACTATTTTCAAGACATTCCATCATCTATCATTCATATCACCAACGTTTCCGCACAGCACAACACCTCAATCGCTTATCCCAGTCAGTGCAGCATAAAATCACTAAGTAAATCGCAAGAACTCTTCAGGGATACTGGCATTTGTTGCACTATTTATAAACTTTGCTGAAACGTTTCTGTGTTAGGTAAGAGTAATTTCCTCACAGATCTAAGAGTCGCTTACTCATTGACATTTAAGGCTTCGTAACACTTTTTCTGTGCACATTACACCTTGCTAGTCTNTATTCCAGCCATCCACTGCTCTGTTTCCAATCCAGTTCCTTCCTATCTCCTTATTCAGGCTTTTTTTTTCTAATTTGCAACTATTTGCTTGAGTTTTCTTTTTCTTCTCACTTTTGAAACCTTACCATGATATCCCTTATTTAATCATTTAATCTAATTACACATGTCAGTTAAGTAAGCCCTTTGCACCTTTGTAAATTGCACATTTTATCTTTTCGGTTTCTCACCAGAGGAAAGGTTCCTGTTATTAGATCTTTAGTCACTTTTCTCCGTACTTTTTCTAAGTAATTCATATATATTTCTTAATAGGGACACCGAAACTGCACTGCACAATCTATATGTGACCTTGTTCAAGAAAAATGAAGCTGTAATGATAATTGGAAGCTCTGTTTCTCAAGCTTCTTACAGCCTAGAACCTTATTCCATTATTGCATTAATACTCTGCTCTTAAGATTTTATATTTCTTGAAAAGATATCCGTGGTGCCTCTCACGTTCTAATGCATTAGCTTTTGCATTAAGTAATTTTTCATTTATGGTCTCCAATTGACTTGCCCACATCATTTGCTTCACATTTTTCTGCATTTAATGTTATTTACCAATCCTTTGTTCAGTTTCTCATTTCACGTCTCTTTGAAAGTTATCATTGTCGTCTGTTGATTTACTGATACATCACAGTTTTCTGGCATCAAGAATTTACCAACATTAAGACATATTCACATACAACAAACAAGAAGGGACACACGACTGAACCCTGGGGCAGTCCAATAGTTCCTAATTCTCAAACTGACAATATTCATACAAGCCCTCACTTTCTGACCTTTTTACCAGGATTAAATTAATAATAAAACTAGAAAGCACTCAGAAAGCGCATACTTCAACCAGTGTCATTACCATTAAAAAGAATCCGGATTCGGATCCGTGGAGATATTGTATGGAATACATAGGATCCGGATCCACCCC
>JAGKTI010042211.1:0-10139 GCA_018397915.1 Birgus latro
GGGCTCTTCTAAGGGGAATAAATTCACATGGAAATATGAAGAATAAAAGCGCCATAATTCAGATGGTTGAGAGAGAGGGAGATTATTTTACTTAGGTTACACATATCCGGTTATAGTGCTTCATTCCTGTTCCAGCCAGGAGTAATCCGTATAGCCCCAGAAAAGGATGATTGGCTGCCACAGTGTTGAAAAAGCTGCACGAACCCGTTAGTGAATTTTAATGGTGGGAGCGAGAGGACACCTGTACCCACACCCATTGTTCCAGCCGATGCCAAACACTGCGCCTCGCACAAGAATCACTGGGTAAATATGTGATTCAGCCAACTCTTTAGCCTCCGCCGGGAAAAAGATGAGCTGTTTTTGTCAGTGTGGGAGAGAGTGAATGAGTTGGCTTGGCTTGGGGCGATGTGGTGCTGGTGTTGTGATAGCGGTGGTGGTGGTGGTGGTGGTGGTGGTGGTGGTGGTAGTGGGGTAATTGTGTGATGCTAGTGTTGTGGTAACGGTGGTGGTGTGGTAGTGATGGTGGTGGTGGTAATGGTAGTGAGGTAAAATTGTCTTGGGATTGTGGTAACGGGATTGTGATGGTGTTATGGTAGCTTTTATTGTGATGGTTGTATCTGTTGAGTGGTGGTGGTGATGGTGGTAGTGTGGTGACGAGGTTATGATTATGATGTAATAATGGTGATACGGGTGTAATGGTGAAGGACGTCGAGCCCGAAGTTTGACTCTAGCCTCTGACCCTGACCTTTGTTCGATCTGCTAGAAAATCGTATAACGTCTTCCCGTCCCTACACAAAATGCTTATGTGAAATTCGATCCAGATCGGATCAGTCATTCATAAATTATTTTGTTAACATAGATACATATATGCATCAACATAACACAGAACGGACTTGATAACAGCAAGCACAGTTGGGCACACGTGAACCTGGGATAATGTTGTGAAGTGGGGGTCACCTCAGTTCGTTCAACTCAGTTACTTTGTCATTTCAACTAATATTTGACACCTCCGTTCATCATTTCAGTTCCACCACCAAATATATGATTACAGTATGTCATGGTTGTCAAGTGTACCAACTGCTAGGTCTCTGCCGCACATTGATGCCGTCCCGGGTTCACAGGTAGCCAACTGCACGCCTTTACCTTCGCTAATAATATTCTAATTAGTTTTTTTAAAGCGATGTTGGTAGTGGTGTGTAAATGATAGCTGTGGTGCCGTAATTGCTCCTCGTGTGTCTGAGATGGTATTATGATTGTGGTGATAACAGTGTGATGAAAGGGAAACATGTTTATCTAATTGTGACTTGTAAATACAGCAGGGGAAAAGATTAGGGCCTAAAAATACACGGCATCATCATCTTCAGACTGTTTTTCTTATAACAGCAAGTAGTTTTTGTCACTCGGCAAGATGATTATGTGAGGGAAAGGAAAATCCGGTGTATTGTTATAAGAAGCAATTTTAGCGTAATTAAGTATAATGGAGGTGATATTTGGGACGACGCACAGTGACATATACCGTTGTGGTGGTGATATTGTGGGGCGGGAAGAGTTAATAGAGTGTGCCTTGTGAATAAGAGGAGGGAATGGTGTGATCGCGCAAGCTGTGACCTCACCGGGGGTGCTTTGGATAATTACACCCTCCCTGGCCCCACCAATACATCCACCTTCTTTCCGTGGCAAAACCTACATAATTCCCCTCTTTAGTAACAATTACTTTTCTACGTATAATTATTAATAGCGTTGCACCAGCGAGTCGCAAAGTTACTACATGGAAGAAAACACCGTATTTCTTATGATGGGATAATAATGATAATGCATCCTCACCATATTATTAGCTTAGTCTATAATTAATCTTTATTTTATGAAGGATATGATAAGTAGTGTATTTCTCGCTGATAAAATTCATCACCTGTAATGAAGAACACCCCACTTTTCTATAAACCCACACCAGAGAAGCATAACACATCGCCTTGTTACTGTTGCTATAAACAGAAATTATTGGTAATTTTTAAATGCGGATATGGAGGACACAGCACGTTATGTGGGCGCGTGGGGCTGAGTGTGCGTGTGTCCTCTCAACCTGAGCTTCCTCGAGCGTGCAACTAAAGGAAGTGTGAGCGTTCCGGATGTTGGTGCTGGAGTTCTTGTATATGTTTGTGTGTTTGGATTTGTGCAGGTAGGAGTGAGCTTGTTTAGGCTCTTATGTGCAGTGAGAGTACGTCTGTACGCCTGCCCAAGAAGAGGAGAGTGTGTGAGTGCAAGTTCGTATTATTGTTGGTGATTCTTCGTTGTTATATTTTTACTCCTTGCAGGTTCTTTTGCTGTGGAATTTGTAAGTAGTTTTTTACACTAGTCAGAGATTAATGAAGAAACAATCTTATTTCCCTGCAACACCTTATAAATTAAGTACAAAGTGACTGCACTGACAGGGGACTATGAGATGAGAGAATTAATTTTTTGCCAAGTAATGCATCAACGACAGCCTTTTGGTAAGCTGCCTTGGCGAGCTTGGTGAAGGACGGTGTAAGCTGTCCTTCCCTGTTAGGTGTCCCGTGACTAATCCTCGCACAGTCACCCTTCTTCTAGTCCACCCTCTCTCCCTCTTGCCTCTCTCCCTCCTCCTCCTCTCTATCCAGTATTCATCTTTGTGTCTGGTTCTGTCTCTCTTTCCATCATCCCTTCTGTGTCTGTTCCCTCCCCCCTTTCTCTCTGCCTCCCGCCTCTCTCCCTCCCCTTCTCTCTATCCACCATTCGTCCGTCTGTCTCCTTGTGTTCTTCATTCCAGCATCCCTTCTGTATCTGGTCCCTCCCTCATGTGCCTCTCTGTGCTCTTGACCGTCCTCATTCCTCCATCCACCTTTCTCTTAGAGTCCTTTCTGTTCTCTCCTGTTGTCCCTCTCCGTCAAGGCCACCCTTCCTTCCTTTTCCTTCTTCCTGTCTGCCCGTCCTCGAGCATTCCTCCAGTCTTCCTCCAACTTTACCCTTCCGTCTGCCCATCCCCCACTTTATGTTTCCCGTCTCCCCAGCCTGTCTTGTATTTCTGTATTATTACCTTCATTTTCCCTCGTGCATCCATTTTCTGCATCAGTCCCTTTTACTTTCCATAGTTCCATCCTTCGCTCTCGTCATCCTTTCACATTCTCCCCCTATTCTCCTTCCCCCTTCCGTCATCCCAAGACCATCTTTGCTTAATTTCGTCTTTGTCCTTCCCTTCTTTCTTTTTACTCTGCATATTTTGTTGCTTTACGTTCACTGTCGTGTCTTACAATGTTTTTCCCCTTCTGGTGCTCTCTCCTTCTTTCTCTGTCCGGTTTTTCTGAGATTCCCACGTCACTTGAATTCTGTCCTTCGAAATCCCTCCCTCAGTCTTCCTCTCTCCTGTTTCTGTCTGCGTGTGACTATTTCTCCTTGTTCTTTACCTCTCCCTCTCTCCCGTCCTCTGTTTTATGCCCTTCAAACGCCCTCACTTTCCCTTCGTTTGTCCTGTTTCTTACTCACTGCTGCTCCCATTCTTTCCCAGGCTTCTTATTTTTGACACTTCCCTCACCGCTCGTATCAGGTGACTTTCCTTCAGTTTATTCTTGCTCCCACCAGACGATTTTATTCAGCTTAAGACCTCTTTTCGCACCTGAGGAGTAAGTTGTAGCCTTCGTCAATGCGATAATTTTAACCGCTTTTCAGGGCCATCCCCTCCCCCCCCCTCTCTCTTTCTTTTTTTTTTTTTTTTTTTTAAGGATATCCTATTTCCTGGGTCCCGCCTTCCAGTTCCGTCCTTCACTCTTCCCTGCACCCGTTTTTTCTCTCCCAAATTGCCTCCATCATCTTCTGACTTATATTCTTATCTTTCCTCTTTTCCTTGTTTTGCCTTTTTTCTCCCTTCAGATTTCCTCGGTATTTTCCCCAAGCTTCCATTACATGCGTGTCCTTATTTCTCTCCAGGTTTCAGACATAATTTCTGTCTTCTGTATTTTACTGATTGTGAAAATACGAAGAAGTATATCACAGGGAAGGCAAAAGAGGTTGAATGAATATGAAAGAGTGATAACATAAAAAGGGGACAGGCGATCATAGTGCAAGAATAGGAATACTAAAGAATATAATGTCAAAGGAGTGAAAAGAGGTTACTGTGAAAGAATAAGACTGTGAGTTCTAGAGGATACGAGGATGAGGTGGGATGCAAAAAGGTGGGTGTGGAGGGATATAAATGGGTAATTCCCGGTGGCTGATTACCACACTGGAATCTGTAATGGCTGGGTACGGATGGGTGGTGTCAGATGCTGGATTTAGTGGCTGGCATTAACAGTCAGGCTTACATGACTCTCAGCTGAATAAAATCGTCTGGGTTATATGGAACAGACACCAAGAGTAATTTCGGCCATGACGGGGTTATTGGTGACTGTACTAGTAATAAACCCGCATGTCTACTCTCAGTTGAATAAAATCGTCTAGCGGTTAATGGAGTGTTTTTTTAGAGTAGTTCCGACCATGAGGTGATTAAAAGAATGGTAATTTCAAGTGGCTGGTTACATAAAGGTAAATCCACATGACGTAACGAGTGATAGCCTAGTTGCAGATGGGTGACTACAAACGCAAAGCCCGGTATGACAAACATATCCGCCGCCTTCAGGTAGTCGTGGCAGCTGGGGCACGGGTTTGTGGTGGCAGGTGGCAGGTACCGGCGGGAAGTTAGGTTATCTTCTGCAACGCATGGGTTAAGCCAGGAATCAGCGTGCCAGCAGGAGGGGAAGGAAGCGAGAGAAGGAGGGATTGGACTGACTATCCAAGGATGAGAGGAATGATTGGAGAGGAAGTGAAGAGAGGAGGAGGGATTGGATTGACAATCGGAGGAAAGGAGGAATGGCTGAAGAGAAGCAAGTGAGGGGAGAAGAAGGAATTGGATTGACTATCAGAGGAGGGGAGGAATGATTGGAGAGAAGGAATGAGGGGAAGAGGAGAGGCTGAACTGATTGTCAGAGGACTGGAGAAATTATTGGAGAAAAAAATAATAGGGGAAATGTGTCTGGGGCGGAAGTAAGGAGAAGAGGAGGGGAGGGGTTTGTGACATTGTGTGATGACAGGAAGCTTAATACAAGGGACAGAAATCGTAATTTGGTGAAGGATCATTTGCACGTTGTAGGTAAGGTGTGATGTTCGGAGCTAAAGAAGTTGATCGGAGATGAAGGAAAAAAGATGGTTTGGCGAATGGGAGAGAAATGAACTGTTAGGGAGAGAAAGGGATGATGGTTATTGCTAGCCTATGGAGGGCGGATTACTCACAGACATCCGGAGATCACATTATGGAGAACCGGACATTATTTGATGCATACGACTTCTGGAAACCGCTGTCAGATTTATGTTTGTATATATATGTCGACTTCTGCCTTACCAGGTTAATCAAGATATGCAGTTGTTTTCTTAAAGAGTATTGATGTTTTGAATTGAAGACGAAGGATTAAACTTGGACACCATTACAGATTACTTCTTAAAGACGCGTTGAAGTCAGAATTTCTTTTTGCTGCTCTGGGTGATCGGTGGCATTTTTTTCCCCCGAAGTTTAGTGAAGTGGCGCACTGTAATTATATCTACCGGACACACCAACAGCTCTGATTCCCGAGTAAGTTTATAATAACAGAGGCCGCTTGTTTTGGTAGTAATTGCGGTGACGGTGGTCTTTATGAGTATCGGTCTGACCGGGACTGTTGATTTTCTTGGGGGATGCAGCCTAGGTATATAGATAGATAGAAAAAAAGAAGCTAGTGGTGTTTCTTGGTCATATTAAAAAAAAACAGAAGTAGGTTTTAGTGATGAGGTTATTGTTTCAGTTGCACTTTGTTTTATTTTGGTGTTTATTGGTATTGGTAGTATTAGTCTTTAGTAAAGCCTTGGTTATGAGTTGCATAAGTGTTTGTAGCTTAGTGGTAAATGATGATGGATGGTGTCAGTGGTTTTACGATGATGACAAGAAGGTCGGAGCCCAGGTGGAGAGTTGTGGTGGCGTCATGTGTCTGTGCCTCACTTGGACGCGTTGACGGAGCACCGGAAACAAACCTACCTGACAACATTTCCCGACACTGACCTGGCGCCTTATTCACAAACTCTTTTGATGTGGACTGTGTTTAAGATCGAATGTTTATAATTTTGTCTTGACTTGTACAGATACCACATACTTTTCTACCAAACCAAAATGAATATTGAAGTGAAAATACAGTAACTAGAAATTAACTTTGTTCGAGTTCTTAATTAAATGCTGTGGGAGATTTATTGTTGAACTAGACTAAGATCATATATGACTACATTCCGTGGCCACTGCGGACCCTCACCTGGCCGTCATGGAAGGAAGGATGGGAAAGTGGGATCGAATATTGAACCTGCACAAACCACTGTAATGGCCTTTGTGTTGTAGCCTCAAACCACATGAGCTCCTGTGTTTGCTGATCCTCTTGTGATTGTGTCTTATCTCGCATTTTACCCCAGCTGATGCCAGACGATTTTATTAATTGAGAGTGCGTATAGGAGCCTGAGTGTTAAGAATTAGAGCACTAACCCGCTTGTGGCTGGGACATTTGGTTGTCTGTTCCAGCTACCACTAACGCAACGCTTACAAAATCACTTATTACTCGGTCATTGCCTAAAACTGTCATCTCTCCATCTGAGTTGTAACAGCACATTAGCACTAGAATATGGTGCAAGTCACAAAGAAGTGCTGTGGAAAGTATGTAGGTCTATGTCGTTTCCTTATCCTGCCACTCAGCTTTAAAATTTGGCTCAAGTTAAGGTAAAAATAGTATAGGTCAGCCTTTATCATAGCTTCAACCCCCACCTCTCTGGCTGCGTGCAAGGAATCCCTCTCAGGTACTTTCACCGTTTGTACCACGCCATTCACTGCTGCCACGATCACGACCACCACCACCACTTCCCTTCATGCTGTCAATTACTGATATATCTTGGTAGTCCTTTAACCAATGTAATAACACTCTACACTTATCATAGAGCACATTGCCATGCTTCATCAGTACAACCTGCCACTTCTATATAGCTGTGCCAGTACCTTAACCACTACTATAACAACCTCTACAGTCATCAAAACGAATATTGCCATACAGTACTGCCTATCACTTCTGCTGCTGCTACTACGACATTAACAACAGTTCTGTTCATGTTCCATTGCAGCCACCATTAATATTACTCACCATTTCTGTTGCTATTTCTACACTACAGCTATAACAATTCTGCCTTATGTTTCAATGCCACCACTACCATGCTCAAGTACAGGTACCACACTACCAGCAACACTACCACAGCTGCTTAGGCTACCACTTGCACCACTACCTCTAGAATTAAGCAGAATTTGTCAGCCGATATCAAAAATAATACACAAAAGACATCATACTGAAGTGGGGTTTATGAAAGGCTTCTTCCAAATTGAATGAAGTACCCTGACGGTCGCATGATTATAAAAAAAGGTAGGTCATCGTACTGGAGGGGTCAGCCACCGCCATTATATCCTGCCACGTCATAATTAACACAAAATTACATCACTACCATAAAATTGCATCACTACTCACCACCACTGTCGCATGCCTGTCTTATTTTCCCACGTCCCTGGTGAGGTGGCCTTCCGACCGACCTGTGCGTATGTTGACGGAGTGACTAGAAGTGGTGAACTGAGACTGAGGGAAAGGAATGGGTAGGAATTGGGAAAGGGATGGATAGGAAAGGAGAAATAGAGGAAACGAGGAAAATATAGATGTGTGACGGGAAGTGCTGAGTTGGGGTTAAGAGAGAGGGTGGGATAGAACTGGGGAAACAGAGGAAATGGGGAAAATATAGAAGAGGGGGAGGAAATACGGAATTTATAGTGGGGGGGAGGAGGCAGTGGGGAAAGTATAGCAGTAGAAGTAAGTAGGGAAAATGAGGAAACTATAAGAAAGGAAGAAGATGTAGGGTAGATGGAGAGAATAAGGTAGGGGATACGGATAAAGGGGAGATTAGGAGAATATAGGAGGGGAGGGGAGAACAGGAAAGATTGGAAAAACATAGGAAAGTTAAAGATAATAGGGTGATGGGGAAGCTATAGGAGGGATGGGGATATAATGAAGACAGGAAAAATGTAAGAGGTGGATATGAAGGGAAGATGGGGAGGGGATGTAGGGGAGATGGGGAGAATGTAGGAGGGAGAGGTGATATGGGGAAGACGTAGAGTATAGAAGAGGAGGAGATATAGTGAAGGTGCGAAAAATAGAATATGGAATGGGGAAGTAGGGGAGATGGTGAAATTATAAGCTGAGAAGCAGGGGGGGAGACGGGACGGATAGGAAACTGGAGATAGGAAAGATACGATAAATGTGAGAAGGATATACGTAAGAAAAAAAGTGGGAGAAAGGAAACAGGAGATGGAGAGAGAGAGAGAGAGAGAGAGAGAGAGAGGAGCTAAACGCGGAGGTGCAAAGAAAATAAACATATGGAANAAGAGCGATTTTGGGCTTGAAAGAAAGGAACATTAAAATTGAAAGGTGAAGTAAGAGAAGCAAGATAGGAAGGAGAGGCGAAGAGGAGGCAGGAGATAAAATATTATATGTAATAATGGAGTGAAAGGTCAGGATAAAACAGATGAAAAAGGATAGGTACGGAAAGAAAGAGGGGTTGGAGAAACAAGTAGACCAGCATGGAAAAAGAAGGGCATGAGTTTATGTTCTAGTTGTTGGTGGATCTAACGGGATGTATAGCCTGAGTTGAAGGATTATTCTTTTAATCATCATCATCATCATCATCTGGACCTCCTTTTCCACCCTAGGGCAGGGTGAGGAGTAGCAACGTCCAGACGGCCGAGTTTGCCCAGTTCAGTTGGCCACGCGTCCATTCACTCATCATTCAAGCCCACTGAATCCTTTTCTCCATCAGATAGGGCAAAATAATTTCACGACATCCTGTAGCTTCACATATGCCTATTATTATTATTATTAGTAGTAGTAGTAGTAGTAGTAGTAGTACCGTATTATTATTATTGTTGTTATCTGCGGGCGATTTTATTCAGCACAGAGACTTTTCAACTGGAGGGAAGGTGTATAAGCTTCACCAACCCCTTTAGTACAAGTGATTCTCCAGAGTTGAAGAAAATTTGTGGGAAAAAAAGAAGAGTGAGAAGAAAAAAGAGGGAGTAGGAAAATTGAGAAACAAATGGAAGGGGCGATCCAGTGCACCGGTAGACAATTCTTTCCCCCCCCATGACTGGCCTAGTTTTTTGCGACAGTAAAGGTAGATGATGGACGAGGCGGAAGACGTGCGTGTGAGCGTGAAGAGGAAGTGTGAAGGGGAAGTGTAGGGGGGGAAGAAGGGAGGATGGTAGGGAAAGGGAGTGTTACGGAGGAAGAGGGTTAGAGGAAGCATGAAGGACGATGAAGCGGGGGAAAGGAGAAAGAGGACTCATGAAAGGAAGGGAAGTGTAGAGGGAAACGAAGTGTAGTTAAAAGAGAAGGAAGGAAGTGGAAATGGTAGGAATGTAGAGAGATTAAATGAAGAACGCGAGGTTGAGAAAGGTAATAGGTGACTTAAAGGGAAATGCACATGGGAAGAACAGAAGAGGTTGTATGAATCTGGAGGACGAAAAGGGTGAGTGGGAAGGAATGGAGTGTGATTGAGAGGGACAGAAGGGAGTGCGATGGGGAGGGAGAATGGGGGAGGAAGTGTGAAGTGTGGCTGTTACCTGTGCAAGTGACAGGTAACGGAATGTGCAATTTTAGTTCACACTATCCAACCACACGCCTTCCCTCCTCCCCCATCCTTGCAGTTTTCATTCCTTCCGTCCCTCCGTCCATCTTTTCATCGCCTTCATAACGTTTGCAGCATAGTTCCCTACTTTGCTCCTTTCATTCTTGTTCTTTAGCAGTCTGTACTCTTATCCCCCTTCATTTTATGCTTTCCTTTTCCCCTTTTTCTTTACATTTGTCATCACTTACTCAACCTTCACTCTCTTATTTTCTGTTGCGTTTATTTTTATTTTTATTTTCTTTTATCACAGAGCCCTCTTTCATTCTGTATCCCTCCTCTTTTTTTTTTTCACCTCCGTTTTTCCCGTGCTTTACAACCTTCTTTTACTATTTTCTCCCTCTATCTTTTTTCATCTTCTGCCTCCTCCCCCC
>JAGKTI010042212.1:0-10139 GCA_018397915.1 Birgus latro
TCATTCAGCTTAAAAGATCGTTCAGGTAGTGCTGGATTTAGTAAAGGGTACATCTACCTTCTCGAGATGGAAATCTTCCATAGATTAAGTAAAATAATTTGTTATCGGAAAAAATATTCGCCCTCTGGCTAAAGAAAGTTAAGTAATTTGGATCATTTTTATTTCATTCTTGCTACTGCCCGACGATTTTGTTCAGCCATTATAAGATTTATCGCAGTGTAAGGGTGAATACTTTCTAATCCCCATCACATCAAGAGGCCTTGCCTGAACTTCATAAAATCGTCTGTAGGTAAAAAAATAAAATAAAATAAAATAAAACAAAATTGCTAAAAGACTGAATAGCACTGACTGCGAATCGATTGAAATGAACTTAAAACCTTTCATTAGACGATAAAGCCAATTACTCATTATCCCTCATGAAACACTAAGAAAAGTAACCATAGATTAAATTAAGTTGTATCCGATCATGGTACCAAACAAAAACAAAAACAAAAATGCATATAAAGTGAAAAGGGATGCCATGGCTCAGAAACTCCTGCAGAATCCTGAAGCCGATTTATGAAAAGTCTCTGAATGAGTGATTAGGCCAACTTTGACCTCCACGGAAAGGTCAGTTTGAAGGATAAATATGTGCTAGGGAAATGAAAAACTTGTAAACTTTCAGATAAAATGTAGGGCAGTTTGCAGGAATAGGATTAATTGGGTCACACTTCTTTCCTGGGCACGGGCATTCAGTGACTGTTAACAAAGATTTATTTCCTGACTACTGGAAAAGTTTTGAATGAGCTGGAATCTCTCTACCCATTAACTACGGACAGAGTTTGGTTTCCCAAGAGGAAGTTACACTCCACACATCAAACCTAGCCCAAGAATGACTCTAAAACCTCGAGGAAATTGTCTCATCACTCTTCAAAGTTTGAATTGGCACCACATATTCGCCACCTCATCCCACCGGATTTTTATCTGTGGGGTTTCTTCGAAGGCAAGGTGTCCGAAAAGAAAATCCGCGTCTAAGTGGACTCCAGGAAAGCATTAATGAAATTATTCGTATCATAATGAATAAAGTGTGGGACACTGCCACGAAACATTTCGTCCAACGTGTGAACAGATTCAAAGGATCACAAGTGGATTACGTTTTGCTAACACTGAGTTGATCTACAACATACTAGAATGACAATATACCAGAATAAATATCAAAGAATATATAGCCAATTAAGTTTAGCTGCTTTTGGGGGGGGAAGGGGAGGAGGAGGTCACTGTGTATGTCATCCCAGTAAACGGTGTAACTCCCAGCATACTGACTGACGCCTGTGTGCCGTCCAGAATATTGTATTGCCTCAAATCCCGTATACCTGAATGATGTTCTACCACACTCATTACTTGAACTAGGCTTAAAACTTTATCTCTTCATTTTCCACATTGATCTGTAGCAAAAGATTTCACAAGAATATGATGCTAGTCGCGACGAGGTGCTATGGAGAGGACGTGCAGCCATAGTAATACCATTATCTGCTATTGAACTTCGTGAAATAAATTGCAAAAGAACGAAAAGCTCGGCGAAGTTAACGAAATATAACCTATTTCCTAAAGACTGATGACTTATTGTCTTCTGGCTGATTGGCTCACTGATTTTCTCTAGACAAATATCTGTTTTGCAACTGAGTGACTAACTGACTGATTGAAAAACTTCTTTCCTTCTGAATGATGACTGATTTTCTATTAAATAACGCTTCTTATCAAAGTATGCTATGTTTTGAGCCTCTGTCACTCTGATAATATTGTCAGCAGATGGCTTGTGAGCTTAATGTCATGAAAGCATTTGTCTCGTAAGCATTTATCATGAAATCTAACTATATCTAGTGATAAAGTGTTGACATGCTTTATCTGGGCGACGGCCATACCTTACTCCAACGGTTCGAATCCACTAGAGATGAATGGAGATTTTTCTGCCATGTAAATTGTTTCCAGTGGCACAGATAGGTTTTCGGTGTTCTGAACTATGGAGGGCTAGTCACAAATACCTATGCTTCGAAGTGGGTATCATGGGATTAGTTTTTACCGTTTTTAATTATAATTATTTTTTTTTCTTAAGGTGAATCGTTTAAGAGTAGCGAGATTTCTTGTCATCACCTCCTCCCATTTGATATGCCTTCAAAGAGACAGGAAGTATCGTATGTAGGCAGTAACCTACTTTTTCTTCCCAATCTCCACAGATACCAGCCTAAAAACAAAGTCAAGACAATTAAAGAGAGTAATGCCACTAATAATGCTGGGAGTCAGCTTTACTTCTTAGTGGGGAGGAGGGAGGGGGGGGGGGTGTTACTGGAAAATCACTTGCCTCAAAAGTAGGAAGACCGGGTTTGATCCCCGGGACGCCACGGAACTTTAGGCAGAGACAGGAGCCTAAATGCAAATCTACGGTATCGTGTCGTTATCTCGGGGAATTTACGAATGTTTTCATTCTCAGTCACACGCTTCCTTGTCAGTAGTACAAAATGAACTTTGAACATCTTTGAGCAGCTTTCAATTTCCTGAACCGTTTGCACCCAGAACTGTCAAAAGGACCTGGACTTGTAAAGTGTGTATTCTGAGTTAATGTCTGTTGGATGTTTTCTTTGTCAGTTACGCTTTGCACACTGGGATGAGGGAGGTTAAGGCCACAAAACACCACTTCTCATGTCTTAAATCAGTATTGGTTATCTGTCTTAAAGGCTCTTATCCAGTCGAAAGGCGTAAATCTGTTTTCACTAAAGTTGTAGTTGTTGTTGTTGTTTAGATTTTTCCACCCGACCTAGTCAGAGTGGAAGCGGGCCTAAGGTGGAAGGCCCGCCAGTGAAATGCAGATATGAGGGGGTAGCTGGAGCTATGGAAATTAATTTGGAGATTGAACAGGGGTAGTTATGCTTGTGAATAATCCGTGATTTTTCCGCTTTAGGTTTAAGAGGAATTTATCAGCGAAAGCCACAGGGTCAATGGCGGCAAGAGGGTTAAAGGTGGAGTCGTGAGGAGACTGGAGGCGATCACTGGCAGTGGAAGTGGAAGGGGAAGAGGGAGAGGATGGAAGACATGGATTGTCAGTCTCCATCTCCTCGGCAGGAAGTGGTCGTTGTTTCTTCCCCTTCTTCTTTTTCCTAGGTGCAGAGGGGCGATGGAGAAGCACGAGCCTCCACGATGGCCTGTAGGTCTCCTGCTGGTGCCCCGTCAGGAGTAGAGTCGGCGGCTTCGATGACAGCAGCTGGTGGTGGTGAAGAAGGGGTGTGATCGTCCTTGTCCTGGAGAATGGAAGGATCGGGAGAGGCGGCCATCCTCACAGCTGCTGACGGCGGCCGGCGGTTGCTGTCGGGTGTGGCGTCCAAGGGCGGGGCAGGGGTGTTGTTGGAGGAGGAGGCACTCGCTCTGTTAATAGGAGCGTCGAGCTGCAGCCTTTGTCGCAGTGTTGTGCGAGGTTTGGGAGGCTGCAGCGTGGTGGAAAGACGCTCCTGACGAAGGGCTGGCCGAGCATCACGAGCGAAAGTCTGGGGGATGATAAGGCGCGGCAGCCCGTTCTTCTCAAAGATCTGGGAGAGTAGAACGAGCAGCGCCTCCTTATCACGGCCACAGAACACCTTCGCAGTCGCAATGCACATAGCAACGATCGTTTCCACATCACCAGAACATGGAGGATCCTCCGGCCGGCCTCCACGAGCCGAGGGGAGCCGACGTGAATGGGCAACGCCCTTCACGGCGGCACCTCCCGGCCCGGTGACGCCCGTAGCCTCGGGACCCTTCGGTGTCTCGATGATTTTGAAAAAGACCGTCTCGCCCTGGCCTAACGAGAGCGAAGGGCGCCGTGAAGAGGACGCAGTGATCCCGGAACGGTGCACGAATACATCGGCACCAGTATCCTGTCGCCGAATGAACCCGTACCCCACCTTCACGCTGTACAATTTCACGGTGCCTTTGATGGACTGCACTCCTCCTTCAGGCTCGATACTGCTACAGGTAGCCCCCCCTCGACGGGTCGTAGGCTGGAGCAGTAGAAGAAGAGGCCACGGTGAGGAGAGGAGATGTTGCCGCCACCGCTGCTGGACGATAATTGTTTCACTAGTTGTTGTTTAAAGATGTCTCCCTCCTATAGAGGGAGCCGGGCATTATATTAGCCCGGTCAGTGGGGTGTGGGCTGATTAAAAAAATAGTAAGGGGGAAGACAGGGCCTGGAGATTGCCCAGCACACACGCCCTATCTTCTGGCTGGCTTTGTGGTGTGTGTGTGTGTTTCACTAAAATTAAACTTTCTCTACATACGCATAAGCTTGTGGCTGAGGTCCCTGCCAAAGAGTAATGGATGTATGGCTGGTTACCGAGCTTATCACAGCAAATCACACCTATGGTACTATTTCCCACGGTCATTGATATCTACCTACATATCATAGTCTTGCTTGCTAATCATGTTGATATATAACTTTTTTTTTTCCATCACTGCAATACCTCACTCCTATAGTCATTAGCGCTCTTCCATCAGTTTCAGTTTCTCCCCTGTTTTCTTGTCACTTCCACTTCAAGGTTCCTTAAATTTTTCATAATAACTTCTTAAAAAACTTCCCCCCCCTAAAAAAAAAATACAATCAATTTTACCCCTTTGATCCGATGATGAATGTATTTCATTCTTGTTACTTCGAGGCGGTAATATTTACCTTATGAGACACTTTTCTACCAGGTGGTGTTAGATGTTTCATTATTCCTTTCACTACAAGAGATCACCCCTAATCCGTCACAAATCGCCTGCTCGATAGCAGGAATTAAATATATGTCGCCAGACTCTACAGGCTTATCAAATGCAGCTCATAGGTTAATCTGTAAGGCTAATACTCGTGGGATGAATCCAACAAATTAGAAAACTTAACTTTCACGTGAATGAGGATAACAGTCCTGAGGTCTGTGTCTGTTCGTTAATCATTCTGTTGACTTCCCCTGCTTCTCTAATTACCTTTTCCTGTTTCTGATTTTTGTCAGTCGTGATGATGGTGATTTGATTATTACTTCAGTGTGTTCTCGTAGTCTTATTGCATTCGACATTTCTATTAGCACTACATTTTTATGCCCCCGCACACCTATGTGCTTGCGTCCGTAACACTTTTCTGGGCACGATATCTCCTGAACCCGTCCACGGATTTCCACCAAACTTTTTTCAGTGATGCATCGTGAGGAGAAAATGAACTGATTACGTCAGCTTAGTCAAGGGGTCAAAGATCAAGGTCACATAGGGTCAGTTGAACTTATCATTGTGGGCACGATATCTCCTGAACCCCTGGAGAGGTCATATGGGGTCGAGTTTGTTTATCTTTAGACTCAGTTATCCTATCTTTTCACCTCCCTCCTTCTCTCCACTTTTCCTCCCTCTCTACAGATGTGGCCTGATGCAGCTCCCCAAGAGTGGCAGTCCAGGAATCACCGACCTTCCTTCTGTTCTCTCACTTTCTCTCCCGTGTGTGTGTGTGAGTGTGTGTGGCTTAGGTGTCAATATGTATAAACAATGAGGCAAGGGGAAAGTGGAAGGGAGTGTCCTAAACCAACAAGAATATGAGCTAATGATGTGCAGGGGTGGTGGGGGAAGGGAAAGGGTTGTGAGGAGGGGAGGGGAGGGCCAGGCAGGGGTTTAGAGAGGGCCAAATTATCCATCCCCAGTCGGGATTTTCAGAATTGGCCTGCTGGCGGTACAGTCTGTTTCCCCATCTCTCCCAACTGTTGTCTTTTTCTTCACCTGGACAGCTCCAATGGGTTCCTCACCCCCCCCTCCCACCCACCCACCCAAAACCTTCAGGAGCGATCTGACTCAGTCCCTCACCCCAGCCAAGATTGTGGTGGTGGGATGATCTGATTAGGTCAACAAGGACATGGGGGTTGTATGGCGAGTCCGTGCGCAAAGCCCGGCGGAGGCATACCGTGCGACGCATTGCATCTACAGCTTGGGGGCTGCTGCGTTCATGGTGTTTCATTTAATTATTGTGTTTGTCTGTTTCAACTTTTCTTTTATCTTAAGCTGTTACTCAGTAGCCTTGGAACACTATCGTTCATTCTACATTCGGAAACACTGTCGCCCGACCTGACAGACCCGATTGCGGAATATCAGTAAAAAAATATAAAATGCAATTATTTTATAACAGTTTGATTCCTAAAGTATTAAACATTCCTACTGTACTGTATATTAAATGCCCAAATAATATTAATCTTAAAATTTTATGGGTGGAAGGTGGGTACTGAAAATGTAGCTAAAAATGCCATTTTTTGTATATATCCTCAAAAAACATCACACAAAAAAATGACAGTTATGGGCTTCCGACTGTTATTCTTCACTTAATGCTCAGTTATACATCCGAATTTGAAGTCCATAGCGTCACTGAAACTTTTTTGGAAATATGGCAATGAAGAGGACAACAAAGATTTTGAAAAAGTATGCACTGACAAAAAAAAAAAAAAAATGAAAGGAAAGGAAGGTATGTGACAAAGCAACTCCACAATGTCTTGCTGCTCTTCATCACTTCGCGAATTTGTTGCCAATACTGCAAAATACTGTGTACGTTACTTTATCTGAGACCAGAAGATACCCTGCTGTAGTAAATGCAATTCGAACACAGTATATACAATATATGGTACCAACAAAATACGTACCGTACATGAAATTTTTCTAAAATGTTAAATCAGTTACATACATTAAATATATAGGTATACACATAACTACATAGCTCCAGACATAACTACATACATCCATGTAGCTACAAACATACCTATGTGGCTACATACATAGCTACATAGCAACAAACGTAGCTACATACAAATTACGAACATAACCACAAACAAAACTAAATACTTGTACATACATGTAGCTACAAATACAGCTGTATGGCTACATACATGGCAACAAACAACAGCTACATGCTGATTTATGAACGTAGCTACAAACATACAGACGCATTGTTTACAACCAAGCTCCGATGTTTGTACTTTGCAATTCCCGAAATTTTGCACTTATTACTGTCGTCCGATACAGGGGATCGATTTACCATACTACACCTATCATTGTCATCTGATCTGTCAGGTACAAAATAGTTAAAAAACACTGAAAGAGCGGAGGAGCAACAACTCACCCTTCCTCGACGAAAGACAAAGGCAAAGTGAGGCTACATGAACACTCAGGTGTTGCCACCTCGTGGAAGGCCATGAAATCACATTATGAAGGGCGCGTGAATCTGTCAGATCGGACAGTGTTCTTGGCTTTAAATGTTGTTGTCATCCATCCATCGATCAGCCACTTCTTTGTTGCCGTTTCAGGAATGTAGAAGGCCGGGGCAAGTGCTCATTTCCAACATTTGAGGCGAAGGTGCCCAGCCTCACTTGCCCAGCCTCACTTGCCACTGACTGGCATTATGTGACCAATAAACTCTAACCATTCCTCGGGGAAAAAAAAAAAACCTACTGGGTCAGTCCTGTTAGAGTGCCTTAACGCTCTAAAAAACCAGGTATCACATATTTATAAGGTTACCACCCTTGTGTGTGTGTGTGTGTGTGTGTGTGTGTGTGTGTGTGTGTGTGTGTGTGTGTGTTTTACAGAAAACCATTTCGTTTGTTATTGCAGCGTTACCCATGGCAGCAGTACATAAAGTGAGTGGTGTAATTAGTATATCAGCTTAAGTATATCAGGGTCACCTGCCACTTCTGTACTGTATCCAGGAAGTGTGGACTGGTACGGTAGCTGAAAAGTGGAGGAGTTTTTATAAAGCATCCAAACCAATTTACAACAAACACTAGCCTTCACAATAGTTAACTATCATCACACATCGTTTTATTTTTCGCATTTTGTTACCATTGATTCAGATTTGATTGTGAATTGTGATCTGTTGGATGATACAAATATACTCCTGCATACATTATGAGAAGCATTACCCACACCTTAAGCTTAGGAGTTTATAAATATGGCCCCTACGATAATGGATAATTTTAATATACACTAGGAAAGATAGCTTATCAGATAAGGGGAGGTGGGTGGGCGTTCTCTGCCTGGCTGGAGTTTAGCGGGGCTTAAGAGGTTAGGGGTGTCGCCTGAGTTTACTGATTGAACGCTAAACCACTTACCTCAACTTGCCGCCAGTTAAGAGCAGGAAGTTTTCTCTGGGGCTTCGTGCAGGTCAGGTCGGATCAGGTCACGTCATTTTAGACTGGATAGGGTCAGGTTAAAAAGAAGTATGATTAGGTTAGGTCAGATCAGGTCAAACTGTATAGAATCAGGTCAAATTCTAGTTGGCTAAGGTAGGGTGAGTCAGGTTAGGTTAGGTTCGAGGTAAGTAGGCCAGTTTCGGTTAGGGGAAATTAGGCCAAGTTAGGTCAAACTGATTAGTCTCAAGTAAGATGATTAAGGTGGGCTGTCTGGTTAAGTTACGTAAGGTTAGGTTCGGTTAGAGTAGGTTGAGTCAGCTCCCACTGTGTAATGCCACGCAATGAACTGGCTGCTTAAGATAGAGCGAGTCGGATTAGGCTCGGGTAGAGCAGTTTGAGTTAGATTAGATTATGTAGAATCAGGTCAGTCTGTAATTAGTTAAGATAGACCATCAGGTTAGGGAGGAACACCTAGGATCAATCTGGAACTGGCTAAGTTAAGCTGGGATAGATTATAATGGTCTCAGGTTAAAGTATGTTAGGTCAAGTTACCAGTAACTTAATTAGGTTAGGTTAGATTAAGGTAAAGTAGGTTGGGTTGCCTTGCTAGATTCCATAGAATTGGGTTAATTTATGGAATCATAGTCGCTTTTACGAGCAGTGACCAAGGATTAATGAAATTATATAATTCACATGAAGCCTAACTTCGCAGGTTCATTGTTAAAGACCGACGATGGTTGGGTTTGTTTATGCTAAGAAAGTTTACTTTATTTAGTGTAAAATACACTTCGGAGGATTAGATTGCATTAACATATTGTACCCTAATTCTTTTTCATTAATCCATTCGTCAGCTAATACTTTTCTGTACCATCAGAGGCCTAGCCTGGGGCTACGCTACTCATTCCAGTTATTTAAGTCGAGTGACCAGCCTCAGTGGCCCCTGAGAGGCAATATATGAGCAGGCAAATCCAACCATTCCTCGGATTTAAACTCTTCAGGCCCCATTCGGCTAGAGCGCCTTTACCCAGCAAACCACAAGGCGTAATTTGGTTATATGGTTATCACCAGCATAGTAAATGGTGTCCTGGGATACAGTAAATCATTCAGCGTATCACACATTGCAGAGTCACCTGAAGGTACCACTACATCGGGCGTCCCCATCAAGCACAAAATTTATTTCATGTGTAATCAGATAACTACAGCAATTATAAAAGATTGAAAAAATATACTGTATATCAATTTGACATCAGCAAGTACAGTATAATGGTTTGACAGATCTAGTCAGCTCAAGAGAGGACAGATAGTTAGGTTTTGAATGGATAGATTCGGTTTGGATAAACTGTCCTATGATGGACTATGCTGCGATAAGTTAGGCAATGCTAGGCTGTTTTTCCTCAGGCAGACTAGATATGACCTTTCAGAACATGACTGATTTCAGTGACGCTAAATGCTGAAGGTCAGTAGGCTACCCAGTACCGAGATGTGATTGCAGCTGTTGTGGTTTTAACTGTTTGACTTCATTATATTCTGCTTGGTATGCTTCTGTAATGATGATGACAGTGCACTTGGGTTACAGTAATGCTTTGAATGGAGATAATAGTAGTGGTGATGTGGTTGTGCTGGCGGTGGTAGTGATGATGTGGTTGTGTTGGTGGTGGTAGTGGTGATGTGGCTTTGCCGGTGGTGGAAGTGGTGATGTAGTTGTGTTGGTGATGGTAGTGGTGTCGTGGTAGTGTTGGAGGTGGTAGTGGTGATGTGACTGTGCCGGCGGTTGTAGTGGTGATGTGGTTGTTGGTGGTGGTAGTGGTGTTGTGGTAGTGTTGGAGGTGGTAGTTTTCTGTGGGTATGTTAACGGTGATAATCTTGTTTGTCCAGTAGTTTGGCCACAGAAGCTGAGATGCTGGTGTAGTTATGAAAATGGTGGTAGTGTAGTGATAGTTTTAAGACCAATGCAGTTGTGTAGGAGAGAGAGAGAGAGAGAGAGAGAGAGAGAGAGAGAGAGAGAGAGAG
>JAGKTI010042213.1:0-10139 GCA_018397915.1 Birgus latro
CATACTGTATGGTACAGAAGTCATTCAGTTTTATACCATAATCATTCAATATATTTCATGACAAAATCAGGTAGCTAACTGAATATGTACCACATGTAACTAACTGCTGCATATACAGGATTGTAGCTTCACAGGCTGTATGAAGACAGAAATTTTCAAATTTTACATATCAACCAAGCTGCTACAGGCATAGGTATCCTTCACTTGGAATGTAGCTATATACCATAATGTTAAAAATCGAACAATTACAGTATTAAGGTATGGTAAACCATTTTTGAAACAGTTATAAAGATGGTTTCAAAATGAAAATGTCTGGGGTAAACAGAAAAGTCTACTCTAAGAAGAGCTTTTTTACCATAATAAAAATCTGAAATTACAATAAAGCACATCTTTACTACAGTGTAGTGGCTACAGCTATAAGATGCTACAAATTAGGAATATGAAAAAATATACCATAACTTGGGTAGTCTAGCTATATATGGTAACAGGGAAAACAAACTTCCCCTTGCAATGGATTTCAGTTTTTTTTTTTTAAGTAGTTGGAGTTAGTGGTACATGCAACCCCACGCTCTTCTGAATGTGAAGTTGGTGGCCACAGCTGCTTTCCTCCTGCAGACCACCAACCTCTTTTTGGGGAACAAGGAGGAAGATGAGGATGTTTGTATAACTGGGCAGAGCCAACCAGTTTTTTCAGTAGCTACTACTGTAAGGAGGCTTCCCACTCCAGCACCATTAAAAAAGGGGGAAAAGGGACTGAAAGGGGAGGCTGCCAAGGACTGAGCAGCGGGGACAGCCGCCATTAGGCGACCAAGGCCGAGGCATTCAAGCATGATGGAGTCTACAGTTATACAATACAAATGATACTGAACACCGTAAACATTACTCAGTCAATATGGTCTTGCAACAAATGTCAACAGCACAAACCTAAAAGCTGGTTATCACAATGCTGAAGAATGTCAGGGTACAGGAGTTAATGGTACCAGTAGTAGAAAAAAAAGGGCAATACTATCTCGGTTCACAAAACACTGAGGGATCCCAATACAGTACAGTTCTTTAACAATCTTGATCATATAAAAACCAGCTATCATAATACTAAATGTTATATCAGATACATGGCAAGATTTATCTATCTGTCTATCTACAGCCAACACCTCAATCACGTAAGAGGTGGCCACAAACCAATCGCCTCCATGTCGCCCTGTTTCTTGCCATGTCACTGCCCTCCCCAACTTTACACCTTCCTTTCTCATATAGCTACCTCTCTAATCCATCTCTTCCTCCATCTCCCCCTCCCTCTCGCCCCCCTCCTCCTCTTGTATATTTCAGTTTGTTTGTGTACATGTGAGTGTGTTTCCCTCCTCAGAGTGCTGATTGTACAGTAAGGTTAGTTACTGGTAACTTACACAATACCATAGCTAGCAACATTTCTTCACTCTTCAGGCAGTACCAGGGCCTGAATTCTTCCCAGGATATTGACACTGGTACTGATAGTGTATTTTGTGGCATTATTGGTGGCACGTGGTGGCGACTATCATCCACTCACTTCATGCAGTGCTGGCTACATCTTCCTTCACATTATATAATTATTCTTTTAATGTGTCTGCCCTCCTCTCTTCCTATTTCTCCTGTCACTTTTTATAACTCTTCTTTCCAAGTGGCTCTACACTGAGTGACAAGCCTAATGGTTTCCTGTAAGCCAGGAAATCATCTACAATGCTGTGTGGTAACCATACAGCCTAACCAACCTATATGTGTTTCCTGTCTGTCAAAAAATGGATTGGCAAAAGGTCTGTGCCCCTCCCCATAAAACAACTCAAAGTCAAGTGGCCACCCCTTACAGGATTGTGGCATCTGGCTATAGCCTAGACAGACAGATAGGTAGGTATAAAGTTACAGTAAATGAGGTTGCATCCGCATTAGGTCTAGGTGGCTTTCATATTTTCTAGCATTATTTTTATTGGTTTCTCTGCACACCTCCAAAACCAATCATGTTTACAGCCACTCTGCTCTCTCTATTACCATTTATCAGGCTTTCAAAATATTCTTTCCATTTGGTCCTTACTTCATCCCCATGGGTTAATAATCCACCATTTACATCCTTCACATTTTCACATTTCTTTCCACTGTCACTTCTGCACCTCTTTCCAAAATAACTTCTCATTTTCAGAGTAATTTGCATTCATTTTTCTTCCTAAATCATCATTTACATCCTTCTTTCTCCTCGTCATTAGCCTCTTTATGTGCTGCTTGCTCTCATTATTTGCTGTTATTTCAACTGAACCCCAGTCCTGTAACCAGTCTTGCCACTTCTTCCTCTTTTCCTCCACTGCTCTCTTAACCTCATCCCAGCTTTCCTTTCTTCTCTTTTGTTACTCTTGCCACACCACTCACCACTTTAGCATTCCTAAGCAATCCCTATATGCATTCCACAGGCTATCCAGATCCATTTCACTGATTCCAACTCCTCCCAAACTTTGGTTTTTCATCTGCCATTTCTTTGATCCTCATCTTACATGATTAATCATAAAATGTTGATGATATACTCTAAACCGCTGCCCTCAGCTAATGTACATTACCTGGCCACTGCAGTGTCTATCATATACTGTATCAATGATATGGCTGACGGAAACATTTCATAAATGTCATTCTAAACGAAAAATTAACTTCCTTACTTGAATATTAATTACTGTATACCACTCACACGCCGAGACACCATCCAGTTAACGCTGATATATATATAAAACAGCTGATTTTTTTTTTTTCAGTTCCTTGTACATATATCTTTATATAACCACCGTATTTGAAGCTTATGGCCAGGTAATTCCAGCTAAAAGAGATGCTAAATAATGTCACAGGCTTTAACTCTTCCACACATTATTTACTTCAAATGTGGCGGATAAACATGGAGCTAGAGTTGCCAATTCTTTCTTCATAGATAGAGCGAAACTCATCCTAGGGTGACATTAATTATAAAATTATGCAGAAAATCGCCAGAGGAGCTATAAACTTGGGAGTATTGCTTAAACTTCGTAGGAATTTGTATAATACTGCTGAATTAATTATACTTATTCAGTGAAAATTGTCGCTAAATGGAAATATATTTCTCGAGGTAGAAAAAGAAAAAACAAAGGCTAAATTGGCAGTACTGCATGGGAGAGCCTTTGTTTACTATTATCAATAAGCCCAAACAAATGTTTGTTATGCTCTGTGTTTTAGGTGCAACTTCTTGCTTTCAAAAACACAGACACAAGCGTATACCAAAGGAACAGGGCAAAAACACAGGCTAACCAGTCTTACACGTATATTACCATATATCGACATAGTACAATATCAAAATATATGTAGTAGCACTTACAAACTCCTTAAGGTACATTTCAAGGGCAACACACAAATATACCATAGGTACACCTTAGGGACTGTAAGTCTGTCGGTACCATCAAAAATAGTATCGCTAAGTACACTTAGCAGACGAAATTTTTCACGAGTTGCACTTAAGTCTGGGCAGAATACTTAAGTGATACCTACCTTACTGGCTTTAAGTACACTTTGTAGACGACGAACTTAAGTACCCCCGATGAGGTTACTTAAGTGCTTCTCATTTTACTCAGTCAAGATGCCCGCACAACAAAAACGACGAGGGAGAATATGAAGGGCGATAATTATAGAGAAACAAGAAAGAAAGCATATTTTGGGCCTATGTATGACGTTTCCAACGAATTAATATATGAAAATATGACCAAGTTGAAATAATATTATAGATTTGGAGATGTTACGCCACAGACAAACAGCCTATGCAAGTTCACTAGCGCAGAAGTGAAAGTATTTGCAATACTTTGTTAATTAGAAATGAGAAAGATGCAGCTGTTTAATGGTGATAATCCTTGTCTTCTCTTTTCTCACATATAAACAATTTCTCTTAAACATCTTCCCATCAGACGTTTTCCGCCATTCAGCCATAACTTATCGGTCAAATAAAACAAAGTTTGTGTTGTACGGTTACAAATACTGTGGCTGTTTTGCTGATGAAAAAATGCAGAGAACAGTATGCCACACTAACCAAAGAATAATCTTTTGTGACGTGATGGAAGCGATTTGCAAATAATGTCTCAACATTCAGCTGCAGCTCTACTTCATGGTGATGAGTCTTCATTACCAGTATATTCATTCAGTAAATTAGTGGGTATGTATGTACAAAATAACAGCAAAATGTTCTGTAAGCAAATTAAATGGAAAGCCGATCATAACCTTAACCAATTTTGTCAAAAATTTAGCTGCAGCTGTGTCCCCATGGTAATAACTCTGTATCATAATCATTCAGCAAATTAGAATACACTTGTAGAATAACAGCAAAAAAGCAAGAAATTGTATTTTACGAATACCGTCCATAACCTAACCTAACCAGTCTTTGACGGGGAAACGACCAGGCAAGGTCATGAAAATGATCCACAATTGTCCAAAAACACTCCATGTCCAGCCAGTGTGTTGTGCATACCTCTAGCCCGTCTCTCTCTCACACTGGACTTAGTCTCAGTTATAGAGAAAGATTTTTTGGAAGTTTTGTCCGTTTTGGGCAGTTGTGGGACTTAGTCTCAGACACTGAGGAGAATTTTTCTGAGTTTTCCTATTTTTTTTCAGGGACTGTCTCAGAAGAGTATACTGACTGCTGTCTTGCTCTCTGTGAGTGTGTGTGTGTGTGTGTGTGTGTTTCCGGCCCGCCGTTGGTGTCCCTCACTGTAGTACGACGCCGAACCCTGAAGGGGTGCCGTTAGGGCACTTCCATGAGGGGGGGCCATTAGGGCCTGGTTAAAGGAGGCAGTGAGGGCGGCTCTGTTAGACTAGGGAAGTCCCTCACGGGGCAGTAACGGGTCTCCTGCGTCGCCCTTTAGAGGGTGGGGAGTTTAGGCGCCCGTTACTGTAGGGAACTGGCCGTTTTTTTTTTCTTTTTTTCTTCTTTTTTCGTGACTGTGTCTTGCTGGTGTGTGTCTGTGAGTGTGTGTGTGTAGTCTGCTAGTTGTCAGGGAGTTTTCTGTGATGGAGTCTCCTCAGGATGTGCCTCCTTCGAGGCCCTTCAACATCCATCCCGCAACCTGTGCCTCAGAGGCAAGGTTCTTCTAGGCCTGCCTGCACTATGGGGAGTAAGAGGGAGCGTCGCTCTTCCACCTCTAGCTCCCACTCCTCAGTTACCGAGGATGCACGCCCCTCTCTGCCGATTTCCTCAGCTGATGCTTCCACCATTTGGTCTCAGCCTGACGTTTGCGATCCTTGTACCACACCACGGCCTACCAAGGCTGCTTGCATCCACGAACGGATGGCCGTGGAAAGCGATGCCCCTGACACTCCTGTAGCCTCTTCTGCTGCTGCTCCTGACCGTGTTGATGCTGAGGGCTTCACGCTAGTTGCCAATAAGAGGTCCCGGGATCGCAGACAGAGAAACGGTCCCACCCCGGCACGACGCTCAGGGACTCCTCACAGGACTTCTCTGGCTGCTCGCCCCTCAGTGACAGTGGCTGTGCCCCATCCTACCCGCTCATAATTTCCAGCCTTTCGCGTGCCTCTGCAGGAAGGCCACGTGACCAGTTACGATGCAGTAGCAGCCCTCGAACATCACCTCCCAGGACTCAGGACTTCCAATTTCATTGGGAAAGATGGGAGCTCGGTGTTAGTACCTAAGGACGAAGCATCATACGATCTCCTACGAACGGCGGCAGTGGACGAGGCCTCCCCCATCAAACTTGTCGAGCTCAGTCCAGCTACGGTCGACCAGGGCAATCGTCATGGGGTATCCCCTGAGGATGCCAGTCAACCTTCTTTTGTGCCACCCTCAGGTAGAAGAGGCTACCCGTTGCCAGAGGCAGCGCACCAGGGAGGAGACACGCCAGGTCCTTGTCACCCTCCGGGGTCCTCTGCTGCCTTCCATCGACCTAGGGAACTGGGGCACCTACTTCCTCCATCCCTACACTCCCGAACCACTCCGCTGCTACCGGTGTCAGCGGTATGGACACCACCGAGCCACATGCCGCAGGCCTGTAGTTTGCGGAATGTGCAGCGGACCACACGAGACAGACCACTGCCTGACCAAGTTCAAGGCCAAGGAAGTAATCACATCCCGTTGTCCCAACTGCGCCGGCCCGCACCATGCTTGGCACCCAAGCTGCCCAATGAGAGCCGCACACGTCCTGCGGGGTCGAGAACGACAGGTGGCCTGGGTTCAGCAGCAGCAAGCAACCAGCACTACGCCTGCACCACCAGGGAACTTTGTCTGGGGTCAGCAGCGCAGTGCAGCAGCTCCTCCCCCTCCGGCTCTAAACGAGAGTGCTTTTCCACCTCTCCCATCGGCCCTCACTCATCAGTCAGTGACAGTGGAGGTCCATCATCCTGCACCAGCTGTGACCCTTCCTCCGACCAACATACCTGCTCCACCTTCACCCTCCACAGCAGGCTCTCCTCAGGTTCTCATCACCGAGGACGAACTACGGGCTTTTGGAAGGGAGATAGCCCTGTGCTTGGCTCAGCTACTGGGGGAGCTCTATGGCAAGCAAATCAACTCAACGCCCCTTCTGGATACGGTAGACAAGACTTTAACAGAGATGGTGGAAGCGAAAAAGCGGCCTCCCCCCTCTCCCTCTGCTCCTCATCCCATATCTCCAGTCACGGTAGTAAGGGTCAAGGTGCCAGCCAGGGCCAAGGAGCCAGCCAGGGCCAAGGATCAGGGCAGGAGCCAGCCAGGGCCAAGGAGCCAGCCAGGGCCAAGGAGCCAGCCAGGGCCAAGGTGCCAGCCAGGGCCAAGGTGCCTTCTGCTCCACTTCCTCAGCATCGCCGCCGAGCCCAGGTCACCACCTCCCCAAGGCCAGCCCCAGCCTCAGCAGTGGTAGAGGCAGAGCGAAGGGCTACTCATCGTCAGCGGCAGACAGTTTTCTCTCCAGGCCTGGTCACACCTCCACCGGCACTTGCCCCAGCCACAGCAGTGACAGAGAAAAAATGCAGAGCTCCTGCCACACAAGAAGAGTGAATCAACTGTGGTCCACATGTCGGATCCCTTTTAATAGTTTTTTTTTTTTTGTCCATTCCTTTTGTGTGCAGCCTCAAGGGACAGTTCACGATGACATGCTGCCATAGGATCAAATATCCAAATGTCGAAGAACGCCCTCTGCCCACGCGTCCAGAAACCGCCAGCACTGACATCCACTCTTGCATCATTTGACGTGTTCGCTGTTCTGTGAGTGAAGTGCTCGCCATCTAGGGGCAGCACAGCTGGCTCAGTGGTGACATCACGGCACATTTCCTGCAGCATTTTGGCAGTGAGTTCGCTTACTTCATTGTGTCAGATGCAAACACTACTACTGCTACTACCTCTGCTACTACCACTACTACTACTACTACCTCTGCTACTACCACTACTACTNTCCTATGGTCAGCCTTTAGGTGTACAGCACACAAGATCAGCTGAGGCGAAGATAAACACTGGCTGCTTAAAGTTGACTGTCTTTATTTTCCAGATAGCCTAATTCCACTTTATGCCTGCTAACTTCAATTCACTGTTCTCACAAGCACTGGACGTATACAAACTGTACTAACTGCAAGTTCACTTAATACTTGACAACACTTCACAGTTATTACACTTCACTGTTTTCACAAGTACCGAAAATGTACAAACTTCTACAAACACTGCTTTCACAAGTACTGAAATATACAAACTTCAGTGCACCGACACTTCACTCAAGCTGACTGAGGCTCAACTAACTCTTAACCTGTACAACAACTTACACTCTCATTCCCCATCCTTATATAACCTTGCATTACTCGAGAACGATCTATTTCTCGTTAGTTCTGGTATGTGCGGGCCCTTAACCCGCCCCTAGCAACACAGTTACCAATTAAGAGACATCAAACATGCCAGAGTCTTCTTACATTACATAACACTCTAAATCAATACCAAACTTAAATTATATTACATAATATAACGAACAATCATGTAAATAAAACATTATAGAGATAAAAGAACATAAAAATTAATGCATAACTTACGACACAACTATGCTCCAAACAGCAAGCAAACTGGCAACTCTGACTCGTACCGTCAGCCTACGGTAAATATCCAGATAATTCTCGAACACCTAACTGGCAAATCCCCCTTCGTAACATTTCATCACCATAAACAATATAGCTAATCTTTTAACAACTGAATTTAATAGTAATGGTAGTAGTAGTAGTAGTAGTAATTGTAGTAGTAGTAGTAGTAGTAGTAGTAGTAGTAGTAGCAGCAGCAGCAGTGGTAGTTGTTGCTGTAGCCCCAGGTTCATCTGAAATATGAACCCAGTGGACTACAGGCTTTTACTCCCTTTTGCAGTCCACCATCCTCCTTTTGGGGGGATGGGAAGTAAAGGGACACTCGTATAACCAGGAAGTTGAGCTGCCTGGGTATACGAGTATCTGTGCCACCACGTGAAGGCGAACCTCTCCAGCGCCAGGATACGGTTCAGATGGACGACACGAACTAAAACGCCAAGGAAGTGGGTAAAATACAGTGTCTGGATGCCACACACACACACACACACATAAGAAAAGCATTCACATACATTAACGAAGACATGCTGAGGAAGGTAATAACATCTTTCATCAGACCAGCCTTGGAGTATGCATCAGTAGTCTGGAATCCTCATCTCAAGAAACACATAGATAAGACTGAAAAAGTTCAAAGGGCTGCTACGAGATGGGTACCAAGCTTAAGGGATCTAAGCTACGAAGAAAGACTAGAAAAATTGAATCTGCCAACATTACAGGAAAGAAGAAAAAGAGGAGACATGATTATGCTATATAAATGCATATCAGGGAAAGCGAAAATAGACTTAAATGAATATAAAACCTATGGGGAAGTATCAGCGAGAGGACACTGCAAAAAACTGCATAAAAAGAGGGGTGATAAAGACGTGAGGAAATTTAGTTTCCCAAATAGGGCAATTGATCAGCGGAATGCACTACCGAATGAAATAGTGTGTGTCAAAACAGTTTATAAATTTAAGGAGATGTATGATAAAAAAGATTTAAGACACGGGACAATACGAGCTTGACTCATTCCTGTAAAGACTTCCATCTCATCGTGTCTCCTCTCCTCCCCCTCCACCTCACTAACATACACTCTTCTAGTCAGTCTCTCCTTCTCCACCCTCTCCACATGGCCGTACCATCTCAGAGCACTTCATTAAACGCTCTGTCACAACCTCATCAACACCACAACGCTCCTTTACTTATTTGCACGTAGGAAAAAAAATAAAGCTTATAAATATGAGTCATTTTAGTGCGAAATATGTTGGGAAAAAAATGATCAATAACGTTTTAATATGCTCCTCTTCCACTCCGCTGGGTGATTTCTTGTGCATTTCTTGTGTGTTGTGGGGACGGCTTGGTCAGCGTTACCAGCATCTACCTTGTACCATATATCTCTTCCTACTCCCATTGCGACATCCAGGCTCACACCAGCAGACTGAGCCGTCCCCTTAACACAAGAATCCGCCAAGTGAGTATCCAGTCAGGGCTGTTTACGGACCATACTGAATTTCTTGTACACTGAAACGCACGAACTTAAACAATATACTGAAGGGTATTTTAAACTACTGCTACCACTAATTATTATTATTATTATTATTATTATTATTATTATTGTTATTATTATTATTATTCTTATTCTTGCTTTCATTCTCTCCTCGTCCTTCTGCCTGTGGGTGACTCTACACTGAGTGACAAGCCAAATGGTTTCCTGTACACCAGGAAACCATTTACTACGCTGGGTGGTAACCATATACACAGATTTTGGCGCCTGGTGGTTTAGTGAGTAATTCCGGCGCTCCAATCGGATTGAGCCGGGGAAGGTTTATATCCAAGGGATGGTTGGGGTTTGTTGCTCACGTTATGCTATTCAGGGATGAGTGAGGCTGGTCACTGGCTGGTCACTCTCATCTTAATGTCAGGACCAACTTGCCTAGCCCCGGGCTCCTACGCTCCTCTGTGGGGCGACATAGGATTGGATAATGAATGAATGAATGAATTATTATTATTATTATTATTAAATTTCTGCTGCTCCAGTGACTACTGCTGCTACTACTACTACTACTACTACTACTACTACTACTACTACTACTACT
>JAGKTI010042214.1:0-10139 GCA_018397915.1 Birgus latro
GGGGGGACTTAGCTACACGATATATGTAAGGGGACAGCAGACTGACAATAGTTTAGTTAAACATGAATGAAATATAGCATAGTACAGTTAAACATAGTTTAGTTAAACATGAATGAAATATAGTATTCTGAGATTCTTTTTGACACATGTATCTGTTACACAGAAGTTTTAGGTATCAGCAGAAGTATTACAATGATATGAATGTTCCCTTCCCGCTGAGTGAGGAGGGTCGCTCACAGGGAGACCCGATATACTCGACTGACCTCTATGCTCGTCATCGTAATCACATACTCATACACTCACTCCAAAACAACGGGCGTGTTTGTTTGCCATTAGCATGCATGCAGGTATGTATGTATGTATGTACCTAACCTAACCCCCTATCCATACACATAGACCGACACACCGGGGGGCGTGTGAAGGGTTTTCTCGGCCAATCACCGCCGCCGAAGCTCGTGACGTTACACGGGAGTGGAGCTTAAGCGATCGCTGGAATATTACCTATTTTTTTTCATAGAGGAATTGTATATCATAGTGCCTATTAGGGTAGTAAAAATAATTCGATGATAATGTATTTATCAGAAAACATTTTTGGTTAGGTTAGGTTAGGTTAGGTTAAGTTAGGAAGGTGCTACGACATAACCTTATTGCAGAGCCGTAGATAGAGAGAGTTTGGCCATGCATAGTCACAGTAGGTCATGCGTGATTGGCCAGTTCAGGTCACGTGACGTCAAGGCGCCATATTGCCTCCCTCCCACCTGCGCTTCCCGCATCAGACGGCTCTTAACTCACCTACGGTCACACACAAATTACTGTTAGTACTCGCAGGAGAAGTAAGAGCATGCAGTCACAGAAAGTATTAAGATTTAAAAAATATTAAGGTAACTGTTAACGTTAGCACTAGCTGCGGGTATAAAAAGGAATATCTGTGTACACAACAACACTGACAATTTACCTTATGACATTTCAGCTGAAAATGATTGCCAGAATGTCACTCCCGAAGCGGTTGGTGGAAATTCTGACGATGATGATGATGATGCAGAAATTACTACTCCATTGCACAGCAGGAAAGAGAAGCTACTCACAATAGAGGAAACAGTTGCTGCTGTAAACCCTATGGAAGAGTTACGGGAAGCAGCAGGAATGAGGACGATAAAACTTCTCAGAGAAAAGGTTGCATATGAGCGAAAGGAAAAACATAAAGCCTTAAAGCAGAAAGCAGCTCTAGAAGGTACCTTGACAAAGGTTTTTAACAAGGATCAGCTTACTTGTCTCAGTTGTGGCAGGCAGGGAGGTAATTTTCGAGGGATGAAATGGTCAAATGAGACAATTAAGAAGGGTCTTCAGCTGAGGTTTGCTTGTGGGTCAACAGGGTATAATCTACTTCTGCAACAAAATGTCGGGAAGCCGACAAGCATCCCCTCAGGCAGGTGTAAGTAGACACGCAGCTGTGGCAGGTGTGGAGGCGACAACACCCGCCAGGCGTGAGTTTAGAATGAAACACGGACAGGGGGGAAAGAGTAGGGGTTCGATGGATTCTGTGTACAGCTGTGGGCAATGTAGGGAGGTGAAATAAGGAAGGGAAGTTGAGAGAAAGAGATAACTGGAGGAAGGGAGAGAAGAGATAGAGAGAGGAGTGGTGTGGGTGGTGTTGGTCAAGTTGTTTATGCAGGAAGAGTGCTGGCTAGGCAGTTCAGACCCTGAGAGTGTGAGCTGACGTGTGCAAATCTGCTCTGGCCTCTGTGGCGGATGACGCGGGTGAGATGTGGGTGACGGCGTTGGATGAGTGGGTGAAGTCATAACCCACCTCGCAACCATGTGACCCGCTGGTGAACATCGGCAACCTTTCGAGGCCAGACAGGGGTACGGACCTCAGCTGAAACTAGAGCCTAGGGCAGAGCTCTAGTGGATAGCGAGGTGGGAAGACGCAGCCCGACGTAGCCTGGTGCGGAGACGTCGCTGTATAGCCGAGAGTAAAGTTCCAGGGAGGCAGCAATGAGAGCACTACTTGTAGTAAGTGAAAAAGTACATGCTTGTGTAATCGCGGGTACAACCGGCTAACAGTGCTATTTTATTTGTCTGTCGTCTGGGACTGGTAACAAGGACTCCTAGTTAGAAACGGAGGGAGTCAAGATTTAAATGTTTAAATGTGTTTTTCTTGTACTCATGTAACAGTGCAATTATATATATATATATGAGTGAGTAAAGAGTGCTATACATATAACGGCACTAGTGATTTTTACAAGACTGGCTTAGCTTTATTAAAATAGCGTTAGTATTAAAGTGAATTAAGAGTAGATGTGTATGTGCAGTTTTTTGGCACATTTGTTAACATGAAGTGAAATGAGGTGGGAAATACCTCAGAATTGTTTGTAGATTTTTGTAAATACTATTTTGTAAGTAAAGCCTAGAAAAGCCATATTATTTTTTCACTTCTTCCAGTTCCCAGTTCTAAATACATGTGTGTTGTGGCGTGTTAGTGAAGCCCCACATGTCGCGCATTGCCGGTGTTGAGGCGGTTTCACCACGTTACCCTCAGTATTAAATACGGGAGAATATTGTTTCCGAGAAGTACCGTACCGACGCCTGGGCAGCGGTGCGACATTTTGGTGGCAGCGGTGGGATCACAGTGCTGCGACATTTTGGTAGCAGCGGTTTGGGATCACAGTGCTGCGACATTTTGGTAGCAGCAATTTGGGATCACAGTGCTGCGACATTTTAGTAGCAGCGGTTTGGGGTTATTCCCAACTTTGAGTAATTAAAGGAAATAACTTAAGGGAACTGGAAGGAAGAAATAGTGAATAGTGAATATTCTTCTTTTTTAATTTGTTCTGTAAATGAGTGATTTTAATTGGGAGGACGATCTAAACCCAGTTGAGGAATTACCTGATTCAGACGATTTTGACTCAGTTTCTGTTGGTTCTGACTCTGTTTCTGACGATTCTGACACAGAAGACTCTGACGAAATGGCTACAACACCTGTTAACCCTCACCCTTCGAGCACTACTGGGGCAGATATAGCTCAATTATCCCAGCATCTATCTCAGGCGATCTCAGATAATAGTAAGAATCCCATACAACAATTGGGAGCCATGAAATATTTTTGTAGTTCAATGTTTCGCTCCTCACTGGAATATCCAGGAAACGATTGGAGCCAGATGTTAAGATCTGGTTAACTGATATAGAGATGAGGACAAGTGATACCTCAAAGTGGACTACAAAGGGGAGAATGGAGGTAGCTAGGACGTTTTCACTTGGTCCTGCACAAGAGATTATGGAGATTTTAATCCGGGACTCTAATGATGATTGGGATAGTTTCAAAGGTCGTGTGAAGGACCAATTTTACACTGAAGAAAGTCTAGAAACGTTACACCGGGAGTTACTTACGGCGAAGCGGAACCCCGGGGAAATCCCACTTCACTATTTCTACAGGTTACAGAGCCTGGGAGATAGGATTGTTACGTTAAATGACACTTTCCGGGAATCAGTGAATCTCATCATTGTTAATAATTTTCTGGACATGTTTCCTAAGCAGTATGTTGCACATATTCAACAGAGCAGGTGCCGTAACCCAGTAGAAGTAGCGAAGGAAGGAGTCAAGTGGGCAGAGAAGACGAATTCGCCTCGGTCAGAAGAAAATGTATTGAAAGAAAGGAGACAGGGAACGATTGCTGCTAGTGTGAACCCGAGTGCAGGCAGTGTTAGTGCGTCGCCGAGGCCAAAGGTTCAGCCGAACAATGGGGCGAGAAATCGTACGAATGCGAGTGGCGGCATGGACGTTCAGCAGAGTTCACGCGGTGCCACTTCCCGTGATAATAATGGTTGCCGTAGGTGTGGGAAGCCAGGGCACTTCGCCAAACAGTGTCATGCGGACAGGCCCCTCCAACGGGGGAAATACGATCATTTGTCACAGGAGCAGAGGAGGAGGATTAAATGTTTTCGTTGTTTCATGACGGGACATCGTGCTGAGCACTGTGCGGTCCGTGTGATAAATCCTGAACAGTCAGTAGCTAGATGCAGGGAATGTCAGAGTACCACGCATAGTACAGACCAGTGTAATGAGAAAAGGACTAAGTCACCCGAGGAAGAAAAAAAAAAGCCGGATGAATCGGGTTGGGGAACTTAGTTATTGCCACAACGACTGATGGAGTAGCAAAGCTGGCGGTGGTTAGAGGCATGTGTGGAAGTTTACACTGTGAGATACTCCTGGATACAGGAGCTTGTAAATCTTTGATTAGCCAACAGACCTATGAAATTCCGTCAGGGCCTGATACTGATCTCCGACCTTATCGAGGCGGTGGGTTGGTGTCCGCTAGCAATGATGCAATGGACATATTGCGATTGGTGAATTTCCAGGTAGAATTAGGTGATAGGAAATATGATCAGGAATTTGTGGTAGTGAGGGACTTACCCTCAGCCATTTCCATAATTTTGGGAGTTGATTTCATATTCGCACACAGCCTAAGTATCACTGCCAACCCGCTATGTATAAAAGTCATGGAGGAGGAACTTGATTTGGTGACCGAGGGAGGGAGTGTTTCTCGAGTGGAGTTCAATCCTTCCTTTGTGATAACTGAGATAGTTCTTTCATCCGAGGAAAATGAGGAAGTGGATTTTGTGACAAGTCATTGTGTCACAAATGGAACAGACATTCTGGAACCTTATACATATGGGGCAATAACGTTAAAGACAGCGTTAAGTGAGTGGGAGGTAGGAATGTTTACGCCAAACACTGGTAGTTTGATTGCGGCGGTGTTGTGGCCTGGTATTGTAAGTCCAGTGGATAATGAAGGAACAGGGGAAGGAACAAGTTTTACTGTTGCGTATGCAAATTTAACCCCTGACCGGATATTTATAGATGGAGAATTTGAGGTAGGTACTGTATCCCCTTATGAAGAAGTCAGGTGGGGTGAGGAGCAAGTGAGTCCAGAGGGAGATCAGATTACTAGTGTAATGAGTGAGGATAGACTCCGGAAACTGTACACGTAAGTAGATCAGATGACTATTCCTTCAAGCTGAGAAAATGAAGCATTAAAAGGGCTAATAAGGAAACACCCAAGTGTGTTTGCACTTCCCGAGGACCCGCTTACGACCTCACCCTACTTCTATCATCACATATGTGCGGATGGACTGGTAGTAAACCGTAAACCATACCGTATACCAACAAAGTGGCATGATCAAGTACGTAGGCAACTTGAGGATTTACATAGACAGGGGATTATCAGGCCTTCTTGTTCACCTTATTCTTCGCCACTGGTTCCAGTAGTTAAGAAGGATGGTGGTTTGCGGATCTGCTTAGATTTTAGACATTTAAATAAGTAGATAGTTACAGACCCTTACCCATTGCCCAACATTGAGCATATTCTTTCACAGTTAGGTGAGAATAAGTACTTCAGTAATTTAGACCTGAAGCAGGGTTATCACCAGATATCTTTGGATGAGGAGTCTAGGCCTCTTACAGCCTTTTCATCACCTGAAGGACACTGGGAATACTGTAACCTTCCTTTTGGATTAAAAGATGCGCCGGCTTCTTTCCAGCGTATAATAAATGAAGTCATGATTGGTCTCACGGCAAAGATAACCCATACTTTTCAGGATGACATTATCATTTATGGGAAGACGTTTGATGCTCATGTACATAACCTAGATGAGGTCTTGGGACGTCTTGAAGGGGCAAAGTTAACTATTAAATTGCCAAAGTGAAGTTTCTTTAAACAGGAGGTATCCTTCTTAGGTCATGTCATCACCACTGAGGGATTACGCCCACAGCCAGAGAAAATCTGTGCAATCCAAGGTATTGCAGTTCCTAGTACTTTGAAAGAACTCCAGAGTTTCCTGGGGTCAGTGAATTATTATCGCCGGTTTGTGGAAAATTTCTCCCAGATAGCGGCGCCACTCACGAAACTTACTCGTGGGAAAAGAGAGGTGAAAAATACACAGCAGTGCGTGGAGTGGAGTGTGGAGGCACACCGTGCGTTTTGTGAGCTTGAACGAAGGTTAGCGGATGTATTGCTAGCTTTTCCTCGCTTTGACAGACCTTTTGTGTTGACTACGGACGCCAGCAGTACGGCGATTGGCGGAGTTTTGCAACAGAAAGATGGTCAAGGGTTCCTTCGGCCATTGAGTTTTTTCAGCCGTGCTCTAAACAAGGCAGAGTTGAACTATGCTACGATAGAGCAGGAAGCGCTGAGCATTGTCTATGGGTTGAAAGTGAACAGGCCGCTTATCTTGGGTTATGAGATATTGATTCAGACCGATCATCGACCTCTTACTTGGTTGTTTAATGTAAATGCGGCTTCAGGGAGGATTGCAAGATGGCAAATTCAGGTAGCCGAATATGACATCAAGGTTGAATATTTACGAGGACAACAAAATGTCGTAGCGGATGCTCTGTCCCAGTTGAGAACGATTCAGTCTAGTGATGAAGATGAAGTTGCATTACTTGTGAGTTCGGGCACTTTGGAAATAGACACAATAGATTGGAATGTCACTGAGATAAGGCGACAGCAAGATGCACACCCAGTTTGGGGTAGATTAAAGAGTTATTTGCGGAATGAGACTACGGAGGTACCAAAATTGCCAGCAAAGTTAGACTGCATTCATTTGTTGCCAGACGGTTTGCTCTATAAGAAGGAGAGTCGGTCATTTGGCATAGGGGAATTATTCCAAATTGTAGTCCCAGAAGATAGCGTTCAGTCTGCACTTAGACTTGCCCATTGCTTACCGTTATCTGGTCATGGTGGAACCAAGATTACTTTAACTCGCGTGAGACGGTTTGCATACTGGCCTCAGATGGAGAGAGATGTCGTGGAATTTTGCAAACGATGTACCCAGTGTATACGTTCGAAGCATTCGGGGGACGCCCCAGGCCCGCTTCTGCATTTCCCCGATGTCACTGCCCCATGGGTCAGGTGTCATATGGATTTGATTGGTCCACTAAATAGATCAGAGGAAGGGCATTATTATGTCTTAACTTTCATTGATGCGATGACTCGATTTCTCGTCGCAGAACCATTAAAGTCTAAGTCTGCCGAAGAGGTGGCTAGAGTGTTTGTGGAGCGAGTCATTTGTATTTACGGAACTCCACAACAATTAGTCACGGATCGGGGAACTGAATTTGTTAACAAGGTGTTCCAGGAATTGGCACGTTTGTTGCATATGAAACATGTGAACATTACTCCTTATCACCCATCCTCTAATGGATTGTTGGAGAGGGCAAATGGCACCATTATGCAAATAATACGAACTATGGTGGATCAGAATGCTAATCACTGGCATAGAATGGTACCAGTTGCGGTGATGGCTTATAACTCTGGATATAATCGGACAATCCGTGATTCTCCTTACTTCTTGCTGTTTCTCAGAGACCCACAGGTGCCTTATCATGTAGTGCAGGACCCATCTTTGAAATACAACCTTGAGGATGTACCTAATTTGTTCGCCGCCATGGCGACAAAGGTTTTCGAAAGATGCCAGGACTTTCTCGATCGTGCGAGCACAGAGAACGAGAACAGAAGGGCAAAGCGATGTACAATGAAACCACTTATGGTAGGGGACCGTGTCTATGTGAAGACTGTTCCTGCCAGGGGGGTGGCAAGGAAATTGCAACAGTTGTTTTCAGGACCCTATCATGTAGTTGATCGAGTAAATGATGTTATCATGGTTCGTCCTATACAAGGGGGGAAAGTAACCACTTTACACACTGACAGGGTGAAAGTGGTCAAGGAGGAGTGTGTTACGAAGAAACAAAATCATAATGCAAGAATGGCTTATCCTATTCATGAAGGTGGAGAGACTGGGGATGAATGGGAAGGTGCAGGTGAGGAAATTCATGAGGGAGATATTCCAGGGCCTGTAATTGACTTCAGTTTGCCTCCCCCACTAGTAATTCAGGCTACAGGTAATGGTAGAACTGGCAACTCGGCCGCCACTGAGTCAAGGCCAGCCACCACACCTCACACTCCCTCACACCACACAACACCTCACATCCCACCACCTTGTAGATACAGTCTGCGGTCACATTCTAGTGTCCCAGACTACCCGTTGTGTATGGATAGACCTATTGAGTATCAGACTGCACAAGCAGAGGCACCTGGTGTGACTGAAACACAGACTGAAGTGACTTAGGACAACACAGGAGACATGTAGTTTTTACTAAGTGAATAAATGATTGTCAGGTGAACTTGTGGTTATAGTTTTACAAATCTCTTGCAGATGATTGCTTGGGTTTGGGTGCGTCCATCCCAATTGGAATCGATAGGACCACGAGAGGAGACACCTGCCAACTTGGGATTGGTGTTATCACCTGCAGGTCATTTGATGATTACAGGCAATAATTATGTAGTTCCAGTTGTACTTGATAAGGAGGAGCTGTTCCAACCTTTGCATGTTGCTTGCGACTTGAGTGATGCCATATTGTGGAATATAGGCCACATGGATAGTGGCAGCGCTCTAGTTGCTTCATTACGGACTACTGTGCATGCATTTCAAGCTGAATTTGATACTCGCTCTCAGGATTTGAGCAGTTATATGGACTATCTCATGTCAGATCATCCATGGAATCGTCACTCCAAACGGGGTGCGATCAACATATTGGGGCAGTTTGCCAATGTTTTGTTTGGAACAGCTACTCAGCAACAGGTTGATGACATCCATGCTAGATTAGGGAGCCTTGAGACAATGTCAGAGAAGGAGAGGTCAGTATTAAATGTTCATTCCAAGGTGTTGAATGCCACAATCCGAGACGTGTCACATATTCAGGCAGCACTGTTGAAGATACAGAAGGCTGCCAATATTTCTTACAATGTCATACGGCTGTATTCATTGAAGACCTTAGAGTTGGAGAATGAAGTGAAGATGTATGAGGCTTTGTACAACCTCCAACTCGCCCTGTCTGACATCATAGCTGATCATTTTAGAATTAAGTTGGGTATCCAAGAGATGCTCCAGGCTAGGCTGAGTCAAGATATGGTCCCTAACAAAATCTTGTTGGAGTTATTGGGGAATATATCACTCAAGGAGCCAGGTTTACTTTTCCCAGCGAGGCCAGAATATCTAGCACTGTACCGTGACATCATCAAAGTTGTACCTCGAGGTTACATGTCAGCTGTGTGCTTTTACTTACTAATACCAGTGTTGAGTGACTCTTCTGATGTATTTGACATCTTTAGGATCACCTCACTTCCTTACAGTGTGCCTACCACGGAGGTCTACGTGAGAGTACTCCACCAGTATAACTCCTCTGCTCTCACAGAAGACCGCCTTCATTATGGGCTGTTTCAAGATTTTGCCAGTTGCAGGGACCACCAGGACTTGGTGATCTGTGAACCTTTGGGATCCGTCTATCATGTCGCGACCCCATCTTGTGAGAGTGATTCTTTTCTTAACAAAGACAATGCCACTAGGCTCTGTAGGAAAGAGATCCTAACTTCATTTAGTCCAGTTTTTGTGAAGCTGAAAAATTACTGGTGCTACTCCACAGCCCAGTCTTTGTATTTCACGATGAAGTGTGCTGTGAATCCCATACGGAAGACAGTGCAAGTTGTTAAGGGAGTAGGGAAATTGGTCTTGGGAGATGGCTGTAGCACCCACAGTGAAGCCCTGACTCTCCCTGCCTATGCAACTCTTGCTATAGAAACTAAGCTCACAAGTTACCCCTATCTCCTAAACCTCAGTACCTCACTCACCCATGCTGAACTTACAGCTATAAAGGACTTACCCACTTTAGGACCTCACCTTAACATTACTCCTCTGTTTCTGGATGACCTCCTTAAATATCAAAGTCAGTTGCAGTTGATCGAACCTCTCAAACCCTTCGGTTCTTCCACCTTTTTCTGGTACTATTTCCATGCTGGGATAGCTCTCTTTCTGGTTCTCCTGTCCGCATATATCCTTTATAAGTGTTACACTACTGGCTGTGGGTGTACATGTTGCAGACTTGAGCCCATACTCAGACGTTGACGTGCACAGAACCCCGGCATACCCAACTCACGACGAGGACGTGTGACTTCATCTTTGGGGGGAGAATTGTCGGGAAGACGACAAGCATCCCCTCAGGCATGTCTAAGTAGACACGCAGCTGTGGCAGGTGTGGAGGCGACAACACCCGCCAGGCGTGAGTTTAGAATGATTCACGGACA
>JAGKTI010042215.1:0-10139 GCA_018397915.1 Birgus latro
TCCCAAGCCAATCTGCACACCTTCCACATCCATTCTATTACTATCTCTCCCCCATGCTTCAGCATTTCACCACACACTCCATCAATTCCTGGGGCTTTCCCCATTTTAACTTTCTTCATTGCTTCCACCACTTCCATCCTGGTGATTTCTTCCTCTCTTCTCACAACCCTCATTCTCCCTGCCATTCCCCAGCCATTTATACTTGCATTACCTTCATTCTCTCAGTGCACATAGTTTGCCTTTCGTCAGAGGCAGAAGATTGTCGGCAGTTTGTTTTGTTTTGGAGACGGAGGTGGTGGAGTTCACACTTGAATGTAAATTCTAAAAAGTACCCAGTATTTATTTCACTTTATATTAAGAACTAAATTTAAATGTAATCACTATAATAGACTGCAGTGTAACACCTTTCGTTAGAAGCAGTAGATTCTTCGGCAGTTTGTTTTGTTTTGGAGACAGGTGGTGGAGGTGGTTGAGTTCATACTGTAACGTAAATTCTAAACAGTACCCAGTATTTATTTCACTCTATATTAAGAACTGAACTTAAATGTAATCACTGTAATAGACTGCAATGTAACTCCTTTCGTTAGAAGCAGTAGATTCTTCGAAGTTCGGCAGTTTGTTTTATTTTGGAGACGGAGGTGGTGGAGGTGGGTTGGTTCATACTTTAACGTAAATTCTAAACAGTACCCAGTATTTATTTCACTCTATATTAAGAACTAAACTTAAATGTATTCACTGTAATAGACTGCAATGTAACACTTTTAGTAATAATAGTACTGAACTTTATTCATGATCACTACACTGTCACACGCGCACATTTTTTTTTTTTTTTCTAGCTTCATTCCTTTACGACTAGAGGTGCCAGTATCACTTCGTTTAAGCTATGAACCTTCCATGGCAAGGCAGAAGGCAAAAGGAGAGCACTGTTCAGCACTAAATGACAGTAAGAATGGTGCAACTACCGTCTCCAAAAGCAAGCAGCAGGCTGGCGCCACGAGTCCGCTTGGCGCCGTTTCTCCCCCTACTTTTGCATTTCGGCCTACTTCATACGTGGTCTCGGCCTGAGTTCGGCTAACTGAAGATTCCGGCTTCTAAAAGTTCGGCTTATCAAGGGTTTACTGTATAGACTTTACCGCAATGTAAGGCTTTAACATAATCTATATATAGACTCTACTTCAATGTGGAACGGATGTTACATTTCATTAGCGTCACAAAGATGCTTATAATACTAAAACCTTAATTTTGTTAGCAGCTATTGTTCATATTTGTAAAAGTAAGGTAAATGGAATCACTCACACCCACAGGCAAAATTGTGTCCAGGATTTGTGACCTGGATGCGGTTTCCCTCCACCCTCCCTCACGAAATTGTTGCCAACCTAACCTAACCTTTAATTGTTGCATCTTATGGCATTTTTCTTTTCATCTGTTACTGTGATGTTTTCACCCTCTTACTTTGGAAGGTGTTCTGATGTATGATACAGCTTAAAGCATGGAGTAATGCACAGTGCAACTTGACATACATCACAGGTGTAGATGCTTCTCCTCACTTGCTTTTGCATTGCACAGTAGGTACATCTCTTTTGAACCTTCTTTGTAGTTTCACCTTCAACTGACTCAGTCTTTATTGGAAAATATCTTCCATTCAGTCTTGTAGGGCATGGCCCAAGAGTGACTGAGCTTGTGGGTTTCTTTATCCAGTAAACATCTTTGCCAAATGCATGCACTATCTGTTCAGTCATGTGCAACTTGAAGTCAAGAACTTTTTTCTGGCCACCATTTCTCTTGTAGATTACATGACAGTTATGCAAACTCATTTCTGTCATCCTGAAAAATATCTTCTTGTAGTACTTTGTAACACCCTTGTGTGTTACACATGAGGCAGATGTTATCTGATCCATTAGGTCTACTCCTCCTATGTGCAGTTTTTTGTACTTCATGCACACAGTTGGCTTGCTTACCTCTTTCCCACCAGATTGTACAATTTCCATGGACTCATCATAGACTGTGCTGAGCATGTTTACATATTTCTTGTCTCTCCATTTCGTATGCATCACTTTGCCATTGAACCTGGAGATTGTTTCTCCCTTTTTTAGCTTCTTTCATTTTACTTCCTCAGAGAGTCCCTTCCTGTTAAATCTTACTATGCCTATGGCATCAGTTCCATGAGCTAAGAGGATGTCAAACAGTTCGGGTGGAGCATAAAAGTTATCCATTCTAAGCACATACTCCTTATTCAGTAGAGGTTTTATTAGGGGGAGGCGGTGGCTCGACCGTTAGAGAGGTGACTTGCAGTCCTAACGGACCCAGGTTGAAATCCTCGCTGGGACAGAGAACAGTTTTAAGAATTTGAATTTCGTTAAATCAAGCTTTACTGATCTGCCAGAAGACCCGCTGACATGTCATAAAAATTCCCCCGCTAATACCAATACACCAGTCCTGTATGAGACAACCCTAGCATGTATTCAATATGGACGGTGGGTGTTAGCGCCGAAGTGATGACATGCAGGGGTGTGTGATGTGTGGAAGGACTGCTGGGCCTTGATAGCAGGCTGTGAAGCCTATGCCCAGAGTCGGACGCATAAAAAAAAGAAAAGAAAAAAAAAAACAATTTTAGTTGGTTTGGAAAGCTTGGCTATAGTTTGATCTGACAACCCTCATATTTGGCAGTCATATTCTGTGCCTTTCCCTGTATATGGCAAAAGATCCCATACATACCCTGTTTCAACTTCTGCTAGGACATAGGTCTCCATGCTAAACCTTGCCCTCTTTAGGGGAATATACCTTTTCCATTTCAGTCTTCCGTTCCAGAGAAGCAGGGATTCATCTATCTATCTATTGATAGATGCCTCAATCCCACACGGGGTGGCCACAAACAAATCGCCTCCATGTCACTCTGTCCCCTGCCATTTCACTACCATGCTCCCAACTCACACCCCCCCCTTTCTCATGTACCTCTCCACTCCATCCCTCTCTCTCATCCTCGTCCTCCCCCTCCCTCTCGCCCCCTCCACCTGACTCACATACATTTCCCTCGTCAGTCTTTCACTCTCCATGCTCTCCACATGCCCAAACCACCTTATCGTGTTTCTCCTAACGCTTCCCATCACATCCTCAACCACACCACAACGCTCCTTCACTTCCTCATTTGTTAGTCTGTCTTTACATGTGACTCCACATGCTCCTCTCAAATAACTCATTTCCACTGCTCTCACTCTTGACTTCTGTCCTTCCAACAGGGTCCAAGCTTCACTTCCATATGTTAGAGTTGGTATCACAATACTGTCATGTAACAACTTTTTCACTTCCATGCTCACCTCCCTGTTTCTTATCACTGCTTTCAACGAACCAGCAACCTTCCTTCCCTGCTACACCCTTGCGAGCACTTCACCCTCCAGACTTCTATCCTTACTCATCACACTGCCCAAGTACTTAAATTCACTCACATTCTCCATATCCTTCCCATCCAATTTCACTGTACATTCACTGGCTTCACTTCTCTCGAAGACCATCACTTTACTCTTCCCTACATTCAACTCTAGATTCCGTTTCTTACACACACTCCCAAACTTATCTACCAAGCCTTGCAGCTCCCCTTCATCTTTGCTCAACAACACAGTATCATCTGCAAACAACAGTACAGGGAGTTTCCAAACACTGCCCTCTCTCACTAGGGCTGCTCCAACATCCACTGCCCAACCTTGTATCTCTTTTATACTGTAACCCCATCGATATATAGATTGAACAACCGTGGAGACATGACACATCCTTGTTTCCATCCAACCTTCAAATGGAAAGATTCACTCAGTTTGCCATCCACACTCACTGCAGCCTTAGCACCCTCATACATACTCTTCACTGCCTTCAACAAGTTCCCATCCACTCCATATATTCTTAATACCTTCCACAAACCTTGTCTATCCACCCTGTCATATGCTTTCTCCAGATCCATGAAGGCTGCATACAACTTCTTGCCCTTCTCTAGAAACTTATCCACTAAGGATCTATGAATGAATATCTGGTCTACACAACCTCTTCCCTTCCTAAAACCTCCTTGTTCTTCTCCAAATAATTCCCCTGTAATTTCCCTAACTCTGTCAATAAGTATCCTACCATATACTTTTCTTATTACACTGAGAAGGCAAATGCCCCTATGATTACCACACACTGCTTTTTCTCCTTTTCCTTTGTACAGAGGAATAATTATACCTGATTTCCAATCCTCCGGGACTCTACCCTCCTCCCAAGCCTATCTGCACACCTTCCACATGCATTCTATTACTATCTCTCCCCCATGCTTCAGCATTTCACCACACACTCCATCAATTCCTGGGGCTTTCCCCATTTTAACTTTCTTCATTGCTTCCACCACTTCCATCCTGATGATTTCTTCCTCTCTTCTCACAACCCTCCTTCCCCCTGCCATTCCCCAGCCACTTATACTTGCATTACTTTCATTCTCTATGTTCAGCAGTTCATTAAAGTGTTCTCACCATCTGTTCATCAATGCTAATATTTTCCTTGGAGATGTAATTAGACATGTATCTATGCCTAAACTGGTCTAATATTTCCCTAAATTTGTAGGCAGGGTCATCATTACTTTCCATATCAGTAAAATGCAAATTCAGTAATCCCGCCACTATCCGACGTAATAGAGCCAAAGGCATGTCCGAACAGTGGTCTTGTCCGGATAGTGGCCCTGAAGCTCCAGCATTGGTCATTCATGACCCTAACCTAACCTGTCCTAAATCAGAAAACCACCTACCTACCTTCCTACCAGACATGCATAGCACTTATTTAAGTCCCCTTTCACATAAATAATGCACACAAAGCATGAATTAACTGAATTTTAGCCAAAAAATAATGATGTAGAAGTGAGTAAGGCATAGGTGCTCACAACTTGACAGCAACTGTAAGTAAGTATCAGACATGGAAATCACTATGAAAATCACTCTTTCTCACACCATATGCATTAAATAATGGACACAAAGCATGAATTCATTGAATTTTAACCCAAAAACGATGATTTTGAGGTAAGTAAGGCATAGATGTTCATGAGTTGGCAGCTTAGTGCAAATAAGTATCGGACATGGCAGTCACTATGAAAATCATCATTTCTCACATCTTATGCACTGAAATGTGGGATACAAAGCATCAAATAAATAAATTGTTACCAGAAAAAGAGTTAGGTATGGCAAAGGTGTTCACTGTTCACCAACAGCACCGGTCATTCTTGACCCTAACCTAACCTAACCTAAATCAGAAAACCACCTACTTAACTCCCTACCAGACATGCATAGCACTTAATTAAGACCCCATTCACATAAATAATTGGCACAGAGCATGAATTAATCGAATTTTAACCCCAAAATGATGAATTTGAGGTGAGTAAGGCAGAGGTGTTCACGAGTTGGCAGGTTAGTGTAAGTAAGTATCGGACGTGGCTATCACTATGAAAATCATTATTTCTCATATCTTATGCACTAAAATATGGGATACAAAGCATCAAAAAAATAAATTGTTACCAGAAAAAGAGTTAGGTATGGCAAAGGTGTTCACTGTTCACCAACAGCACCGGTCATTCTTGACCCCAACCTAACCTAACCTAAATCAGAAAACCACCTACCTAACTCCCTACCAGACATGCATAGCACTTAATTAAGACCCCATTCACATAAATAATTGGCACAAAGCATGAATTAATCAAATTTTAACCTAAAAATGATGATTTTGAGGTGAGTAAGGCAGGGGTGTTCGCCAGCTGACTACATAATGAACGTAAGGAAGAGACTTGATTATTACTGAGAAAATCACCTTTTCACTGCCTGTGCCCTCAAATATGGGACACAAAGCATGAAGTAAATAAAATGTAACCAGANCAGTGGTCATAATTGCTTTTGAAGCATGTCCAGTAATCCAGTGTTTACCTGCACTTAATCCTTAGCACTGTGACTTTTGATTATTTAAACAAGAATGAAAATACCGCAAACGATTGGACATCCGTCCACTGTTCACGGGAGTTGAGACAGAACTAGTAGGAGGGCGATTTGGTGGGAAGGGAGCTAGTCGGCGTGAATGGGAAATTCAAACTGACGCGGTCGAAAAAAATAGGATTTTTTTCGGATTTTTTCGAATTTTTGGCCATTTTGGGGTTTGGACAGCCTACGATGCCTGAATAGTGATGTATCTTGGTAGTGGACGTCCGGATAGTAGAGAGATTACTATCAGAAGTGCAAATCTGTCCCGGTTTATGCACTTCCCAAAAAAAGGTGTTGCAAGCATCTGGTTGGTGGAGTGGTATAAGTAGATTGTAGGCTTCTTTATTATGCCTTGTAATATGACCAAACCTAGAAAGGTATACATCTCCCCAACATTAGTTTCCTTCTGCATCAGATCTTTACTCTTTCTTATCATTTTTCCCTTTCTTCTTTTCTCTTCACAGACCTTGGCAGCATATTTATTTGTTTCTCTAACTGTATGTTCAACTATATCCCTCTCTACAAAAGACATATAAATCTCCAGTGGGTCCTGAGGATTTTGCAAAACTGCTTTGACCCCTGTGTCTCCAGTAAATGATAGTCGTCCTCTACTAATTGCAGAATGGCTCAGCCATCCAACTTCGGGACTGTTATTATTGCCATTATCTTCTGCATTTATAGACTATCATGTTGTTCAGCTGCGATCTCAAGTTGTGATTTATCACACTATCAGTGTTATCACCATCACTGCTTGATGTAGTATCGCTACTAATATCAGCAAGGAAATCATCATCCAAATTTTGATCTAGAATCATTTGTATCTCATCATCACTAATGGGTTTGTTCCTCCTGTGGTACATGATTCTAAGTATGACATTTAAATATCAAAAGAAAATGTATAAATCGGTTTCTACAGGAGAAACAAAAGAGTGCTGCACCCCCCCTAAAAACTGGGAACAGACTGAGTGAGTTACCAGGTGCGCACCCTTATATAGGCCACCAGCTACCGTAGGTTGCCAGATAGGGATATCTGGGGCTCTAGGGCACTTACACATTACTCTCTATATATAGTCTCTGCTAGGATTTACAGGGGACAATTTTTGGCATAGCATCTATATACTGTATAGTCTCCCTGCAATTTTTCAGTCAATTTTACAGCCTCTATTTAGTTCCACTGCCGGCTAAGGGTTAAGTGACTGAATGGTGCGGCGAGTGATTTGAGTGTGGATATGCTTCTGGAAGCTGGTCTGAGGTGGGTGAGGGGGCAGAGATGACAGTACTCTGTATTTATGTATGGTATTGTGTGCTTGGTGTTGTTTTGATGTTCTTTGGTGTGTGTGGATGTGCTGCCTTGTAGTGTAGTGGATGTTGTGAGTTTGTGGAGGCTGCAGTGAGAATTTGGTTGCCTCTAATATCTAGATGATCCTTGTCTTTGAGGATTTTGGTTTCTTGATGTAGGTGGTCTGTGTATGTAGTAGCTGTGCAGCCTATGATTATTTTTAGAGCCTTGTTATGTATGGTCTGTAGAGTGTTGTAGTGTGTTTTAGATAGGTTAGGAGCCCAAGCAGGTCTTGCATAATTCATCACTGAACATATATATTGTTTGTATATAGATTGTTGGTGGTTTCTTTGTTGTATCCAAATGTTTTACAGGCAAGTGACCTCAAGGCATTGAGTCTTGGTGTTAATTTATCTATAATGTTTCTTATGTGTTGTTCAAATGACGTTGATGTATGTTACACCAAAGATTTTGAGTGTGTGTGTGGTAGGGGAGTGTTGTTTATGGTGAGGTGTGGAATGCGACAGTGTTCTGCTGTTCAATTTGTGGGAAGGGTCACTGTAGATTTGGCTGGGGCTATTTTGAGCCTGTCTGTGGTGAACCATTCGTGTAGTGTGTTGAGGTAAGGTTGGAGAATGTGTGTGGCTGGGTTTGTGTTTTGCTGTGTACAGCTGTACATGTAAGTGTTATGTTGTCTGCATAGGAAGCTATGTGTATCTGTGGTGTGTGGGGTTGGGTATGTCATGCATGTTTAGGTTAAAGAGTGTAGGCGAGAAAACAGATCCTTGAGGGACGCCATTTGTGAAGTTTCTGTTATTCGAGGACTGACTGGCAAATGTTACATGTGCACATATGCCTGCTAAGTAGTTTGCCAGCCATCTTTTTGTGTTATTGTGCATATTTGTGTTGAATATTTTGTTTATGAGGTTGTGACAGGGGATGGCATCAATAGCTTTGCTAATGTCTAGTGTGACTAGGAATGTTCTCTGTGGTGGCTTAGCTGAATTCATGCCATCAAAATCTCTTTGTGTAAGGTCTGTAAGAAGAGTGTTTGTGGAGTGTAGTGGCCTAAAACCATGTTGTAATGGGGCTAGGGGGGTGTGAGGTGTAACTAGGTGTAGTACCAGTCATTCGGTGACTTTGGAGGGGGTGCAGAGGAGTGTGATGGGGCGGTGTGAGGAAGGTAACGTGGGGTCTTTGTTGGGTTTGGGGATAGTGATGATAATGCCATGCTTCCAGATGTTGGGTAAAATGTTTTGTGTGTAGCTGTAGTTTGATATGTTGGTGAGTGCTTGTATGCCTTGTGGTCCAAGGTGTTAAAAATGTATGTTGCTTATGTTGTCTGGTCAACAGGCAGATGACCGTTTGAGGATGCTAATGATGTTCTTCGTCTGGTTGTAAGTGAAAGGTGCAAAGTCTGGGTCTGTGGGGAATTCACTTACGTCAGATGATACACCGGTCCTCACGATGGGGGTTTAGATGGCTGACATGTGAAAAGTGATTGATGAGAGTGATGAGAGTGTTTGCTTGTTGTTTGTTTGAGGATACGGTGTCTGTTGTTGTGATGGCAGCGTGTGATTGTGTAGTGTTGCTGTTGGAGAGTGTGATGCTGTTTAGTGTTTTGTAGAGTTTGCTGGTGTTTGTTTTGTGGTCAAGTGTTTGGAGATAATTATTCCAGTTTAGTGTTCGCTGTTCTGTTATTTTATTGTTCATTTGAGTGTTGAGTTCTTGTATTTGTTGTACTGTGTCATGTGTATGGGGTGTTGGGGAGTGTCGTAGTGTGTTCCGTTGACTGATGAGGCCTTGAATTTCTAGTGTGAAGTTGGGGTTGTCACTCTTTCTGTTGCTTCTAGGGGTGTGTCTTTTGTCTGTGTTTTGTATAATTGTATTGAAAGTTTGCACAGTGGTGTTGATGTTTGTGATGGATGTACTGTTTGATGTTTAAAAGTGTTGTTCTGTTTCAGTTGTGAAGGCCTCCCAGTTTGTTCTCTTGTAATTAGTGTATGTGTGTCTGTGGCCAGCTGGGGTGATTCTGGTTTTGGTAGTGATGGTGATTGGGAAGTGATCAGAGCCAAGGGTTTTGACCACTCTCCAGGATGTAGTGGGGGTGAGGTTTGGGGTGCAAAAGATGATGTCTTGGGATGATGGGAGGAAGAGGTCTTTGTGTGGGATATGGGTATGTTGATGGAGATTATTCAGTATGAAAAGATTGTCTGTCTGGGATTGTAGTGCCAGCTTTCTGTCTGTGTCAGGGTTGTTGACATACCAGGCCAATGCCTTGGTGTTGAAACCGCCACCCATGATGATATTGGGTATGTTAGTGAAGTGGTGTACTTGTGGAGAGTAATTATGTGGTACTGTGTTGGACGACTGGGGGCTAATGTATGTTTTTTTTTTTTTTTTTTTATGCATGGAAGAAGGAACCAAAGGCCACGGGCCTGCATACTGTTCCTTCCAAGAAAAAGCAAAAACAGTACAAAAGAGAGCCAAATTCAAGATCCGTTCAATTCGAGATGCCTGGACACACTGCGTTTGAAAGACTGGAGATCATAGGAAGTAGGAAATACAGACAGAGGAAGACAGTTCCAGAGTTGACCAGTTGCATAAATAAAAGACTGGGAGTAACGGTTAACTCTTGCATTAGAGAGTTGGACAGAAAAGGGATGAGAGTTTGTTGCTAGACGGGTACTACGTGCCCGTCGTAGAGGTGGAGGGATGCAAGCAGACAGTTCAGAGGAACAGTGACCATTGAAGTAGCGATAGAAGAGAGATAAAGATGCAACAGTGCGGCGAAGAGACAATGGTTGAAGGGAATCAGTAAGAGGAGGAGAGTTAATGAGACGAAAAGCCTTTGACTCCACCCTATTGAGAAGAGCTGCATGTGG
>JAGKTI010042216.1:0-10139 GCA_018397915.1 Birgus latro
TGTGTGTGTGTGTGTGTGTGTGTGTGTGTGTGTGTGTGTGTGTGTGTATTTACCTATTTGTAGTATACAGGAATTGAGCTAAGTTCGTGTTATCCTGTTTCCATGTCTGCATTTATTCGGTCTAGTTTTAAACACATGACTTGTTCTTGCCTGCACCACCTCCTTGTCTAAGCCATTCCAAATACCTATGCTTCTAGTTGGGAAACTGAACCTTTTAAGATCATTAAGACATCTATGGTACTTTTCCTCAACGTCAATTCATGACCTCGTGTTCTTCCATCATCCAACACAAAAAGATCCTCTCTGTCCACCTTTTCCAGTTCTCCTACATTTCCAAACATTATGATCATCTCCTCTTTCCCTTCTCTCACGCCGTGTTGGTAACCTCAGTTTTGCAATCTTTCCTCGTAGGTTAGTTCTCTTAAGCATGGTATCATCCTTGTAGCCATCCGTTGAGCCCTCTTCAGTTTATCAGTATGCTTTTTCAAATGAGGTGACCATACCACAGCCTCATACTCTCAGTCTTATCGTGGTCATTGTCAGCTCCCTCAGCATTTTCTCGTCCATATAATTAAAAGCCACTCTCATGTTGGTCATTAATCCATTATTGCCTCCAGTGATTCTGTTTATTTGCTTTTCTGGTGATAAGTCATCCTGAATAATCACTCCCAAGTCCTTCTCATGTTGTCTTTTACCAATTATTCATTGCCCAGTTTATATGTCCAGTGCACTCTTTGTTTCACTACAAATGGCAGGGGACAGAGTGACATGGAGGCGATTTGTTTGTGGCCACCCTGTTCGGGATTGAGGCGTCTGGCAATAGATAGACTCTTTGTTTCACTCACTCCCATTTCTGATACATGACACTTCATGGTGCTGAAGTCCATTTTCCAAGTCTGGCTTCAGCTATGGAGTTTGTCCAAGTCCACTTGCAGTTCTTTGCAACTATCAATACATTTAAAATGTTTCATGATTTTAGCATGATTCACCAACATACTTTTCTAACTATTCAGACCTTCTGGCAGATCACTTAAGTAATCCCTCTACTTTCCGGATTACCACTATCCGGTTAGCTCACTGTCCAGAGATCATAGGCTGATGGTTGAAACCTCAAAATGCCCAAAAATTGCAAAAAAGCAAAAAAAAATAATTTTTTTTTTACCGCGTCAATTTGAATTTCCTGTGGACGCTGACCAGCTTTGTTATCACGCCGCCCGTGTCTGTCTGCTCTCCTCTCACTTCCCGCCCAGCCGCCAGTTCGTGAACACGCTCTTGTATGCTCTCGTTATGGCTGCTCACGTGCTTGCTTTTGTGGTGATCCTTTACCTCCTGCAGGGCTTGCTGCTCCTCTGCACCCTCTTCATTGTGTGTGTGATGAAGGCCCTGCCGCCTGAGAAGAGGAAGAGAGTGGTGTTGACTCTAGAGAAGAAACGGGAGATATTGGAGAAGGTGGATGTGGGATGGCTGACCTCACGCATCCTACATGAATTCAACCTCCCTCGGTCTACTTTGTTTGATATCAAGAGGTCCTGAGACAAACTCCACCAGTACACGGCTGACTTCGCTTCAAAAACCAGACGGAACGTGGAGAGGGAGATGATGTTTACTCCTAAGTATGCAGACATCGACTGTTCCACGCTCATCTGATATCAAGAGCAATGTGCTGCTTGTGTGTTGGTATGTGGAATGGAGCTGAAAGCTGCTGCTGAGAAGTTCGCAAGGCTTCACGACACCCCAGACTTCAAGGCATCTGAAGGTTGGCTCTTCGCGTTCAAGTACGGCACGGACTTACCAACTGTAAGGCCCATGGCGAAGCTCTGGATGCCAACGAGGAGGGAATAGAAGAGTTTCGGCAGAAGGTGAAGGGCTTGATCAACAGGGAGGGCCTCACTCTCGGTCAAGTCTACAACACTGACGAAACTGGACCATTCTATTGCTCAGTGCCCACAAACACTTTCACTGAGGAGACAGAGAAGCGTATACCTGGCCGCAAGCTCTCCAAGCAACGGGTGTCTGTTTTGTGCTGCACCAATCCTGACGGCATGCACCGCCTCAAGCGCGTTATTGTTGGATGTGCAGAGCAGCCTCGGTGCCTTCGTGGGTTAATGGATGTCCTTCCTGTCGTGTGGTATCATTCTGTGAAGGCTTGGTTTACAGCCAAGATCTTCAGAGATTGGTTTCACCAACACTTTGCAAAGGAGGTCATTCATTATCAGCCAGAGACACTGATAATCCCACGCGACCAGGTAAAGGCCCTCCTGATTCTAGACAATGCACTTGCGCATCTGCCTGAGAAGGAGTTGGTGGCTGAGAATGGCTGCATTAGGTGCCTGTTTTGGCACCTAATTCGACTGCTCTCATCCAACCAATGGACCAGGGAGTGATTGTAGCAATGAAGAGGCTGTACCGATGGAGGTTTTTGGATGAGGTGCTGGTTTTCTTCGAGGACGAGGACGAGCGCAGGGAATGACAAGACGCGCGAGGACATCGGACTGTGGAAAACCTTCGCCGCTACAACCTTAAGTCTGCCATCTACAACTGGGCCAGTGCATGGAAGGAAGTCTCCGTCAAGACTATAGAAAGTGGTTGGTCTCGGCTGCTTCATGGAACTGATGTGGTGCACGACTTCGTTGGTTTCGAGGTGGATGACTTCCATGCAAGGCTTTGTGTGGGTGGAGACGATGTGGATGTGGACGAAGTGCGTGAGTGGTTGGATGACGACAAGGGCGATCCTGGGTATTAGATCATGTCTGATATCGAGATCGCATCATCTGTTGCCAGTCTTAGTACCCAGCAAGAAGATTCCGACAAAGACAGTGACGATGATGCGGACTCCGCTCAGCATGTCACTACTCCAGCCATCCAGTTCGTCCTGGACTACATAGAACACCCGGACTGCGACAGGGAGATGGGGCCCTTGGGACTTGTGGAGGAAGTGCGAGCTTTCAGGCAGCGCATCATTAATCGTCAGAATCGTCATTCCTTGCGTCAATCAACCATTGATAGTTTCTTCAGGCCCGTCACCCCCGCCGTGCTTAGCCCTCGCTCCACATCACTGCCTCCCCAAGACAGGCCTTCAAGCTCCGAGCCACAGCCCAGTACATCGGCCACAGCGAAGTCACCACTGGATGTGAGTTTGCGGCTTTCCTCAGAGTCCTCTGCAGTGGGTAACCCATCACCACGTCCCTCTGACGAGCTCCTAGGCCAACTCCTCTCAGACTCTGACAGTGATTAAGCATCAAGGACTTGCCACTAGACCACACGGGAATTTACAGTGATGTGCAGTGCAGTGAAGTGATATGATTGAATGTACAGTTACTGTTATGGGAAGGGAAAGGTTGTGGGAAGTGCTGGTGAGTGGGAAGTGCAGCGCAAGTTCCAAGGATTTAGTGAATTGCATTGGTGAATTCCTCCAGGTGCCTCAGGCGCACCTTTATAGTGTCAGAGTCTGGGAGGACAGAGCGGGTTACACCTCAGGATGGCGGCAGCCTTCTCTAACTTCATCAAAAATCCTTGTTTTGTTCTTCCCATTTCATTAATTTCATGCATAGACTGTGTGAAAGGTGATTTCCATAATGATTTTCATGTCTAACCTTTATTCAGCATGCTGTAAAGTGGTAAAAAATTCCCATAAATGTAAATCATAATTTACTGTTATCAATTTATTTTTTCATGCATTGTTACCAATAGTATTAAAGTGCACAAGCTATGAAAAAGGTGATTTTCAGTGATTTCTGTGTTTGATACTTACTTTCAGCATGCTGTAGAATGGTGAACACCTTTGCCATACCTAACTCTTAATTATCATTTTTCTGGTAACAGTTTATGTATTTGATACATTGTATCCCATATTTTAGTGCATAAGATGTGAGAAATGATGATTTTCATAGTGATTGCCATGTCCGATACTTACTTACACTAAGCTGCCAAGTGGTGAATACCTATGCCTTACTTACCACAGAATCATCATTTTGGGGTTAAAATTCAGTGAATTTATGCTTTGTGTTCGTTATTTTTGTGCATACGATATTAGAAAGGCTGATTTTCATAGTGATTGCAATGTCTGATACTTACACTAAGCTGCCAAGTGGTGAACACCTATGCCTTACTCATCTGAAAATCATTTTTCTGGTAACCATTTATTTATTTAATGCTTTTTATCCCATATTTTAGTGCATAAGATGTGAGCAAGGGTGATTTTCATAGTGATTGCCATGTCCGATACTTACTTACACTATGCTGCCAAGTGGTGAACACCTATGCCTTACCTCTAAATCATCATTTTTTGGTTAAAATTCAATTAATTTATGCTCTGTGTCCATTATTTATGTGAAAGGGGACTTGAATTAGTGCTATGCATGTCCGGTAGGGAGGTAGGTAGGTGGTTTTCTGATTTAGGTTAGGTTAAGGTCATGAATGACCGGTGTGGGAGCTTCAGGGCCAATATCTGGACAAGACCACTTTCCAGTCATGCCATTGGCTCTATTATATCAGATAGTGGAGGGATTACTGTATATATCAGAAACATTATTAGGACCAAGACAGAGCCCTGGGGTACTCCACTGGTCACAATTTTCCATTGTGGAACTTTGTCCCTTATGACTCTTCTCATCTGCCTTCCTATCAGATAATTTTCCATTCACTTTAATAGTTTCCCATGCACTCCTCCAAAGGTCTTAAACTACACAGCAGTCTCCTATAGGGCATCCTGTCAAATGCTTTCTTGAGATCTAGGTAGACACAATCTGCCCACCCCTCTCTCTCTCTCTCTTGTATGACATCTATTACCCTGCTGTGGAAACTTAATAAGTTAGTAACAAGATCTTCCTTCCCAAAAACCAAATTATCTTGGTATATTATCAATTCATTTTCTTCCAAGTACTTAATCCATCTTATTCTAATAATTATCTCACTGATTTTACAAACAACACTAGTAAGTGATACAGGTTTGTAATTGAGTGCATCTTCCCTATTTCCTTCTTTGAAGATTAGCACAATATTTGCTCTTTTCCAGTCTTTAGGTAACTGTGTGCATGTATTTACCTATTTGTATTTACCTATTTGTAGTATACAGGAATTGAGCTAAGCTCGTGTTGTCCCGTCTCCATATCTACATTCATCTAATCTAGTTTTGAATACATGACTGTTTTTCGCCTGCACCACCTCTTCGTCTAAGTCATTCCAAATACTTATGCTTCTGTTCGGGAAACTGAACTTTTTCAGATCATTAAGACATCTACTTTTCCTCAACTTGAAGCCATGACCTCTTGTTCTTCCATCATCTAACACAAAAAGATCCTCTTTATCCACCCTTTCCAATTCTCTTACATTTCTAAATATCGTGATCAAGTCACCTCTTTCCCTTCTCTCGCGCAATGTTGGTAACTTCAGTTTTTCCAATCTCTTCTCGTAGGTGAGTTCCCTTAAACATGGTATCATCTTCGTTGCCATCCGTTGGACCCTTTCTAGTTTATCAATATGCTTCTTCAAATGAGGTGACCATACCACTGCTGCATACTCTAGTCTTGGTCTTATCATGGTCGCTATCAACTCCCTCAACATTTCCTCATCCATATAATTAAAAGCAACTCTTATGTTGGTCAGTAATCCATAAGTTCCCCCGATAATTTTGTTTATATGCTTTTCTGGTGACAAGTCATCCCGAATAATCACTCCCAAGTCTTTCTCATCCTTTCTTTTACTAATCATCTCATTGCCCATTTTATATGTCCAGTGTGGTCTTCTTTCACTTATACCCATTTCTAATACATGACACTTCTTGGCATTAAAGTCCATTTCCCAAGTCTGGTTCCAGCTGTGTATTTTGTCCAAGTCCTCTTGCAGTTCTTTACAACTATCAATACATTTAATATGTTTCATAATTTTAGCATCTGCAAACATACTCATGTAACTATTCAAACCCTCTGGCAAATCATTTACATATATCAGAAACATTACTGGGGCCAGGACAGAGCCCTGGGGTACTCCACTAGTCACATTTCTCCATTGTGATACCTTGTCTCTTATTACTGTTTTCATCTGCCTTCCTATCAAATAATCTCCCATCCACTTTAATAGTTTCCCATGCACCCCTCCAAATGTCCTCAACTTCCACAATAGTCTCTTATAGGGTACCCTGTCAAATGCTTTCTTAAGATCCAGATAGACACAGTCTGCCCATCCCTCTCTCTCCTGTACGACATCTGTTACCCTACTGTAGAAACTTAGTAGGTTAGTAATACATTTTTTTATTTTTTTTTTTTATGTGTCCGACTCTGGGCATAGGCTTCACAGCCTGCTATAAAGGCCCAATCGTCCTCTTACAATCTACATATCACCACTTCGGCACTTAACACCCACTGTCCATATTGAATACATGCTAGGGCTGTCTCATACAGGACTGGTGTATTGGTATTAGCAGGGTCATTTTTACGACATGTCGGCGGGTCTTCTGGTAGATCAGTAAAGCCTGATTTAATGAAATTCAAATCCTTAAACTGTTCCCTGCACCAGCGAGGATTCGAACCTGGGTTCCACGGGACCGCAAGCCAACTCTCTACCGATCGAGCTACCGCCTACATGATCTTCCTTCCCTAAAACCAAACTGTCTTGGTGTTATCACTTCATTTTCTTCTAAATACTTTATCCATCTTTTTCTAATAACTTTCTCACAGATTTTACAAACAATACTAGTACGTGACACAGGTCTATAATTAAGTGGATCCTCCCTATCTCCTCCCTTAAATATTGGCACAATACTTGCTCTTTTCCAATCTTTAGGTAACTGTCCATTTTCAAGCGAGGTTTTGATAATGACATAAACTGGCCACACTAACTGGTCGGCACATTCCTTCAGGATCCATCCAGCCACACCATCTGGTCCCATTGCTTTTCTCACATCCAAATCCTTCATCAGCTGTAGCACCTCATCTATGTCAACTGTAATTTCGGTCATTCTTGTCAGCCTGGGTTCCATTTCAGGTTCCCTAAATTCGTCTTCCAGTACATAAACTGACTGTAGCTTGTTGTTCATTATTTCACACGTCTTCCTCTCTTTCGTATATTTCATCTCCATCCCTCAGTCATATTATACTGTCCTTAACTTTCATTTTGCCATTTACGAACCTATAAAATAGTTTCGGCTCTTTTTTACAGTTAGATTCAATATCTTTTTCGTATTTCCTTTCCTCTTCTCTCCGTATCCTTACATATTCATTTCTAACCTGCTTGTACTCCTCCCAAGCCCTTTCACTATACCTTCTTCTCACTTTATTCCATGCTTTTTTTCTTGCCTCTTGTGCCATCCTACATCTGTTGTTAAACCATTCTTTCTTCCTTTCCATAGCTGCAGAAAATTTTGGGACATGCTTAGTAACTCCTGTTTTATATACTTCTATCAAAAACTCATATTTCTCATCAACATTTGTGATCATATTCATTTTACTCCATTCTACATTCTGGAAAAAGTTCCTCAGGGAAGCAAAGTCTGCCTTCCCATAATTGTATCTATTTTCTCTGTGTTTTTCATCTCTTTCTCCTTCCCACACTCCTACCACGTCCATCTCAATTACCAGATGATCACTTTTACCAAAGGGGCAATGGTAGGTTATGTTCCTCACATCACTTGGGTCCTTTGTGAATAGTAGGTCAAGCCTGGATGGTTCATCAACACCCCTAATTCTTGTGTTTTCTTCGATCAACTGGGTTAACATGTTTTCCATCATCAATTCCATTAATTTATTTCCCCATGATTCTTCATTGTTCCCAGCATCCATACTTTCCCAATCAACTTCTCTACAGTTAAAATCTCCCATTAATATTATTCTATTTCTTCATTCAATTAACATTTCTAGCCTAATAATGGATTCACTTATTAACTGTTTGTAATCTTCCTTTGTCCATTCCCTAGTTTTGGGGGCATTGTCCTCTATTTCAACTCCCAAAAGTTCAGCCTTAGTATTTTCAATTTCTATATTCTTTACTCTTAGGTCATTATGGGTTAATATCACTATTCCTCCCCCAAATTTGCCTTCTCTGTCCTTCCTCCAAATCTTATAATTATTCCAGCCAAATAATTTTATATCGACATCTCGGGGCAATTTAGTCTCTACTAGGCAAACAATTTCAGGTTTATTTTCATTTAAGTAGTCTCCAATTTCCCCTTTCTTAGATATTAATCCATCTACGTTACTGTATATGATGCTCAGATTTGCTGCACTGTTGTTATCTTTACTCGTTCTTCTCTTTTTCATATTCATATCCATCCCCTTTGTTTCCTTCACATCTAGTTCTTCACATACCACTTCCTTGCCTTCATATCCATCACTCTCCAAAAAAAAGTTTTACGTTCTTCCTCTGTCCTCCTGTCATTTTTTTCCTTTACTTGGTCCTTCAAAGATTTTAAAACTTCTCTTTCTTCTTCATTCAAATCTTTTCTTACTATAATATTTTCCATTCCTGCCTCTTTACTTAGTTTCCAGGTCACCTTAAGTATGTCATTTACAATACTTTCTGAAGACATCTTAACTCTCATTGGTCTTGCTTCCCCTTTCTTATATGGCCCTATCCTCCTTACTTCCTCAATTTCTTTTTCCCACTTGTTTCCTTCAGGATCGATCTTGTCCAATATTTGCCTCACCTGATTTGAGTCTCTCTCGAGTCTCACAGACCTAACTTTTACTTCTTCCTCCCTGTTTCCAAATATTATCACACATCTGTTCCTTTCTACTGTTTCTTACACTATTTTCTCTTTTTTCTTCAATATTTTCACTACATTTTCTTCCATTTTTTTCTTGTTCATTTCCCTTTCTTCCTGAATAATTTCCCTTAAACTGACCACTTCTTTCTGTTCTTCTTCCACATGTGCCCACTTTGCCTTTTGCTCTTCTAACACACTACTTACCTTCTCTGTTTGGTTACTGCTTTCTTCTAGTTTTCTCCGTAATTCAATATTTTCTCATTTCAAATTCTCGATCTCCTGGTTCGCTGTCTCATTGGCCTGTATCAGACTCTGTATAGTATTTTCGGTTTTTTCAGGCATGTCTCTTGATACTAGATCTTCCACTTTTTTTTCTAGACCACTAATTCTCATAATCAATGTTTTAACCAGATCCATTACATTTGTTTCACTGTCAAAACCTGGGAATTCCGGTTCCCCAGTGTTTACATGGTCGGCCATGTTTAAGGTCGGTTTCAGTACTAAACTGAACAGCTGTTCCCAAAATTCCTATAAAAACATTCATGTATACTTAATGACAATAGTTCTTTACATTTTTGGTAGACTATAATAACTTGCACTACTTAAAATTATGAACAAGACTGGAGACAGGACAATTCCTGAAAACTACTTAGGGTTTGATGAGAGGCGGTTTGAGACACGTCTTCTCGCTGTGGCTGTTTGTGTGTATCATATTGTCATGAGTGAATCCATGAGTGAATATGTCTTGGCAGGTGTACTTTGGTGGGTACTTCCTGCGCAACCACCCTGTCAGCATGCACACCATCAGCTTTGCCATTAATTACTGGAGCCGGGGGGGCGTCCAGGCACTCTTCCTTCGACACGAGGGCTACCTGGGGGCCATAGGAGCATTCCTGCGCGGTGCTGAAGAATGTGGTATGAAATATGTGACAGTTTGTGTAGTGTATTGCACAGTTTGAGGACTGGGGAAGCATGAGTGTAGAGTAATTGGTTGTTTGGCCCTTTTCAGTAGGCATTCTGTATAGCTTCAGCTGTTCTTCTTCTTTACTTGTTCTTTTCTTCCTGCTATCACTAGAAATTGAAATAAATTAATGTTACTAATTATTCATTTAACTATGTTGTGTCTGCACAACTGACTTGCCATTGCATCACTTTTTGTTGATCATTGTGGACAGCATTTTGTGTCGGAGAGCTGCAGTTGATGCATAATAGTGCACTGTGTCATAATTGTTGAAAAAAAATAAATAAATACACTTTCTTTGGAGGTGTTACTTTCTCTCAAATGGCAGTGGTGGATCCAAAAATTATTTTCATCTGTTTGTTTTATGACTCAGAACATTTTACAGCAACTTGAATTGCACATAGTTTGATGTTTCATGGTAAAATACATCAATTTGAAAAATGGTACATTTTCTTTATTACTTATACAGTACATTCTGTC